>CM060904.1:520745025-521027525 GCA_030737815.1 Allium fistulosum | reverse complement strand
TTGCATATGCTAGCAAGCAGTTGAAGTCGCATGAGAAGAATTATGCCACACATGATCTGGAATTGTTAGTGGTCATGTTTGCTATAAAGATGTGGAGACATTACTTGTTGGGTAAGAAGTCTGAGCTCTTCACGAACCACAAGTACCTAAAGTATCTTTTCACCTAGAAGGATTTGAACTTGAGGCAGCAGTGATGGTTAGAGTTTTTAACGGCCTACGATTAAGATATTCTTTATAGCTAGGAAAGGCTAATGTGGTGGTGGATGCTTTGAGTAGGAATGTAGTTTTAGCTCTGTTGGAGGTTACCCCGACTCTTCCGGAAAGGATAGCGAGCAAGCAAAGGGAAGATAAGTGCTTATTGGAAATCACCAAGGATGTTGATAAGGGACAATGTTCAAGTTTTGAAATTGATAGCCGTGGAGTTTTGAGGATGAATGGGCGGATCTGTGCTCCTAAGGTCGACGGCCTTAGGCAGCAGGTTCTATCAGAATGTCATCGTTCAAATTTGAGTATCCATCCGAGTGTTTCTAAGATGCATAGAGATATGAAGTAGGTGTTCTGGTGGAAAGGGATGAAGAGAGATATCTCTATATTTGTGAGTAGGTGTGCAAACTGTTAGCAGATCAAGGGTGACCACCAAATAATTGCTGGGCTACTCCAACAATTGGAGATCCCAAAGTGGAAATGGAAGCAAATATCCGTAGATTTTATTGAAGGATTTCCTCGATCGAGAAAAGTGAATGAAGGAGTAAGGGTTATAGTAGATCGGCTAACTAAGATTGCTCATTTTATTCCGGTGAAGCCGACAAGGATAACAGTGTCATTGGTAGAGATTTATACGAGAAAGATCGTTCAATTACATGGAGTTCCAGTGAGCATAGTAAGTGATCGGGATCCTATCTTTACAAGCCAGTTTTGGGAGGCCTTACAAGTAGCTTTGGGAGCAAAGCTAAGTCAAATAACTACCTACCAGCATCAAACCGATGGTCAAACTGAGAGGGTGAACTGAATATTGGAGGATCTGTTGAGAGCCAGCATCTTGGACTTTGAAGGATCTTAAGAAGATCATCTGCATTTAGTAGAATTCTCCTACAACAACAGTTATCAAGCTAGCATTGACATGGCGTCCTATGAAGCTCTTTATGGACAACCGTGCAAGTCACCAGCATGTTGGGTGGAGATCGGGGATCATCTAGTGCTCGGACCAGGTATGATTTGGGAGGCTATGGAGAAGGGTACAGTAATTAATAAAAGGATGAAGGAAGCCCAAGGTTGAAAGAAGAGTTATGTGGATAAGAGGCGAAGGGATTTGGAATTTGCTGTTGGAGACTTTGTGTTTGTGAAGATTTCGACGATTAGAGGAGTTGTTAGATTTGGGAGAGCTGGAAAGTTAGCACCAAGGTATGTTGGAGCTTTTCGTATACTTGAGAGGATTGGGCCACTTGCTTACAGAATTGAGTGGCCAAAGAGATTGTTGGGTGTCCATTATGTTTTCTATGTGTCCCATCTAAGGAAGTATGTGCACGACTCGTCGCTAATTCTAGAACCGTCCGTGCAAGAGAATTTGGAGGTAAGACCCAATTTAACTGTAATTAGGCATCTAGTTTGCATTGTGGATCAAGATGAGAAGAGGCTACAGAATAAGGTAGTTTTGTTGGATAAGATTCAGTGGAGTGACGATCCCAGAGATTGTACTTGGGAGACAGAAGATAGTTTGAGGGAAGCCTATCCGGAATTAATGCTAGGATAGTTGTTGGTTTGTTTGTATGGATTATGTATGCACTATTTGTGTTGAGGTTGCTTAGTGTATCTTCTATGTTGGTTTTATGATTTATAATATATGTCCTTTTGTGTTAGTTTGAGTTATCTTCTTGTGTGCTAATTTTGGAACGAAATTCTTTTAAGGGGGGAGAATGTAATGACCCAAAATTTAATTACTTTAAATATGGATATTAAAAATATTTTTAAATAATTAATTTATGGATTTTTTTACCCAATATACCCATTTATTTATAACTATTTATGGTGAAATGGTTTTCCAAATGTGTTTTACAAAAAGAATTAGTTCAAAGAAAAATAGAATATATGACCGGAAAGCTTTTTCCAAATTTTCAATTCTTCATCATCTAAAAGTTGTTTAAGATGTGGTAAATACCTTAGCATACATGTACAATTACATATTCAAATAATATATAATGGTTAAAGATTGTAAATGGTGAATATTTTGTTTACTTAAGTAAGTATAAGGGAGATGTGGCTCTTTTTCTAAAAAATTTAATTTAAAATAAAAAGTAACGAAAACTAACATTAAACTTGACATCATGGTACATGAAAGTGAATGGAATGTTGGATAAACCGGGAGCCGCGGTGAGTTGCGTGTGCAACAAGGGAAGAGGGGGTGGAGATGATGTGGCACTAAATGAATGGAGGGTACTGTACATAAGGGCATTTTGGTAATTTAATTATCTCACTTTGTATAAAACATTTTCCATTTTTTTCTCTGTCATTTTCCATTCACTTTTACCTTTTCAAAACTTCATTTTTGTTTTCAAAGCTCCTAAAACATTTTAATGGGTTCAATTTTTTTTCCAAAGTTAAAAGTCATTTCTATTTCCACTTTTAATCCTTTAAAACTTGTTTAAAACCCTTATTCTTTTTCCTACACCTCTCCTCCTTCAAAATCAAGCGTGCACACACACCGTACACCACTAAGGACGAGCCTTATAACCCCTAGACCAAGCCAAAACTTTCACTTCCCTAGGCCAATATCAAGTTTTTACAAAGTTGGGTCCAAGATCTAAGTCCAATCCAAGTTCGAGTGGTGATTTAGTATGTATCCGCAAACTTTTGGTGAGTAAAAATCACTTATTTAGGGAAAGTTTAAACCAGTTGTTTATTATTGTTGTATAATATTAGTTGTTTATTGAATTATAGTGATAGTTTAGTTTTGGTATATATGTGCTTGTATGTGATGTTGGATTAGACTTGAAATTAAAGTCTAAATGTTGTGAATGGTTAAAAAATGTGATCTTGATTATGGTTTGTTATTATAGCATGTAAATAGATGTTTTCATCATGTATGTATTGTATATGCTAAGAAAGTTAGCATCTTTACTTGTTAAGGTGACTTTAGATCTCTTGAAAACTAAATTTATGTTTCCTATTTTAATTTACTAGAAAAGTTTTAAGGTTTCGAACATTATTTCTAGTTTTCAAAAGCTTCCTACTATGTTTTAAAAAGTAACTCAAAAGAAGAGTTTTAAAGGGTATTAGACTAGTAAAACTAGTTTGAAGAGTTATGGTATCCATAGGGACAGTAGCTAAGGATGCCGTTCGGGGAATCAAACACTCTTTTTTAAACTAAAGTGCTTTATCTTAAATATTTTGAAAACCTTTTTCAATCATAATCTAAGTATAAAAAGTAGTTATTATTTAATTAAATCTGAGTTAATAATTAAATAATTAATAAGGATAACTAATATTTAAATATTAATTAAGTAAAAGTAACCTGTACTTAAGTATTAGTTAAGTTAATTATAATTAGTTAATTAAGAGAGTTTTAATTAAGTAAAGAGTTAATTAAGTATTAATTTTTATTTAATTAAGTTTAATTATTTAATTAATTAGGGTTTAATTATTTATTAATTACTAATCAGGTAGGGTTTAATTATTAATTAATTAACTAAGATTTAATTAAGGTTTAATTAAGATTTAAATTTAGTTTTAATTAAGATTTAATTAGTAATTAAATTAAGATTTAATTAGTAATTAAATTAAGATTTAAGTATTATTAAATAAAGGTCTAAACTTATTTTAATTAATTAAATAAAGGTTTTATTTTTAATTACTTTATTTTCAAGGATCGGTTTTATTTGAAAAGAACCTTTGTTTATAAGTAAATAAGTTTAAACAAGGGGTTCTCTTTGTCTGTGTCATTAAGTAGCCAAACTAATATTAATAAGTTATAACTAAGACATTGACACATTTTATTAGAAGTAAGTCATCTTGTATCTAACACTAAAAGCCAACGAGTATGTTTTCTCTATATATGAGATCTAGAACTTGATTTTCTAGACGAGGGATAAACAAGTCAAAATGTCAGAAACGTGTTTAATACAAGGGAGTTAATTTCGATAAACAAGTCATGATAAATTAAGTATATGGAAGATATTTCCATATGAAAAATCTTTACACCCTAAATAGTGGAGTTTTCCACTATCGATAACTTGACCCTATTAAAATTATTAAATGTTGGTTCGAAGAGACCGGGATCAGATAGCGTGCGTTATTTGAAAATCACTTTGATTCAACTTAAGCATTCAAATAGGAAACAACTAGAATCTAAGATAAAGATCTTTGAAGTGCAAGGACTACTTGCTACTAATCTCGAGGGTGATTCCAAAATGGATGTAGTATAAGTAGTGCCTTCATTTCATTAATATCCTGAACAACTTGCATGAACGAATGCTAACATTGCATTATCGCCTAGAAGGCGGTGTTAGCATTTCCAAGTGGGAATTGCTAAAGAGAAGGTAAAAACGTAACCTTAAGCCTCATCGACCGGGAAATACAAAAACATGGGAGTTGCGGTAGGGATAAGTGGGTCGCTCCTATTATGTATGGTTATCCCTGATCTAGATTAGTAACTAAATTCTATGTATGCTTCGAGGCCTAGTGCGGTTCTTGATCAAAACTGAGGGGTGTTCATATTCGGTACTATCTAGTAATCCGTAGGCTGGTCCTGTGTTGGCAGGGGTGTAAAATGTTCTTGTTGAGCTTAATACATTTTATCTAGATGTGTACTATGAGGGGCAGTGCCCCGGTAGCCCTATCATTGATGGAAAACAACTTCCAATAAGTGTTTTCGAACTTAGTTGTATACCTATTATGTTGGAATTTAATTAATGTAAATTGTTGAAATAAATGTAACAAATTCATTATTAAACATACTTAAGTTAATTTAGATTTTACTCACAAAATTATCCGTTGATATAATTATGAGTTTTGGTGTATGTATGTTAAAACAGGACTCTAAATAGTGATTTAGAATATATTGTTTGCACTTAATAACCAAAGAGTTTTGAAGTTAGTAGAAGTGATTTCGAGTTTGTTGGTTATTGGATATGATCCAAGAAATGCTATGAAAAGTATTATTCGGTAAGCATCAGAGTTGAGCAACTATTTTGACCGAGAAATCAAATCATTTGATTTTCAATCAAAATGCAGAGTCATTTGATTTTCAATCAAAACGCAGAGGAATATTGTGTCTGTAAAAATATATTAGTGGGTGCTAAAATCACTATAAGAAAATACCCATTTTACAATGTGCAATGCCAGCTGTAATAAGTGTTTAACAACGAGTTTGTAACCGTCATAATATGTCGAGTTGTAATAGGCCGATGAGATTGTACTACTTTTTATGGCCGTTGTAAATGTCCATTGTAGTAAAATTTTCTTACAATCGTCAAAAGCCGTTGCAATAGGGTCTTTTACAACTGTTTTTGGCTATTGTAATAGATATAGTTACAACTATTTTCGACCGTTGTAATAGATGTCTTTTACAACTGTTTTTTCCCGTTGTTAAAAAATGCAAAAATTAAATTAGAGCATTGGTGTAGCATGTATACAGATCATACTCACAACTACTAAAATGCCAAAATGAATTATGCATTCAGATCATTTTCAAAGTCTTAATATAATTACAAATCATTCTCGTTCAAGTAAAAACTAATATGAAAGACGTTGAATACAAACAAGACAAGTGATAATTACAATTGTCTCATCGTTTCTAGCAGGATCAACAGCTGTTGTATCAATACCAATGCAGCTCTAAGCCGAGTTATTACTCTATTCTATTTCCATGCTTTGTTTAGTAAATTTAGGATGCATGATCAACATCATAGACTCCAAATTAGCAACCTTCTCTAGTAAAAAGCTCACCAGTCTCATCCTACCTTTGCATCCTAAAAAATTCCTTATAACAACAACTTTCCGATAGACGTTCACCAATATGCAGTTCAATCATATTAGAGATACCAAAGATTCATTATTCATATAATCTATTCAATGACACTGAAAATTTGATATTGTTCAAGTTCTAATAGATGCAAAAGAAAATAGTAGCTTTGATGAACTACCAGAAGCTTAAAAGAGGTAAACAAAGAAGTGACCAACATAAGAAATAAGAAAGAACCACATAATCACATAAAGTCTAGAATTGAACATTAAAAAACTCAGTAGTTTGCTGCCTTCTCTATTGTATTAGACGCCAAATCTTTCAAAATTTTAACAAATTTCATATGAGTAAATTAACACCCATAAATTGTATTATAATGGTGTTAGTAACCATGTTTAATATATCAATTTGAAGATAACAGTATAGCTAAATTGTATTTCATAAAATAACAATAACAATAATAATATAGAAAGAGATACCATTATGTGATTCAAAGAAATAATCATGTAGCAATAAAACTAAGAAACATCATTCTTGCAATATTCTATTTCCAAAGATTAGTTATACTTGAATTTACAGTATATGATTAACCTGGGATAGTATACAATGTTGCTAACAATGTAATGCTCCTTTATGTGTTAACTACATCTCCACTTTAAAATTAATTTAATGATATTATTAACGTTAAATAAGAAACACTGAACGACTTAGTTTTTTAGCACATGAGCACACATAATTTGGGGATAAGAGATGTTAGCTTGGTCAAACACTGGATAACCAATATTAAAAATTAATCATGCGTAAGAAGACAATCCTAATATTTTGGTATTAGATTGCCTATGTAACAATTATTTATTCATGTATGAAAATTTACTAAATAAACTTAAAATGTAAACGATACCTCCGTCTTTACACTACTTCCTCTGAATCAAATTCACACACATTTCCATAATCTTCTCCTGCAAGAAATAAGTATAATAACCCTTCCCAGCTACCAACCCATCTTCTTTTGCGAGCCATGTCAACCAATCCTTCGCTAGAAGGCGAAAGCTTAAGTGTAGGAAGAATAGTTGGGGTTGTTGGACCCACTGAAGGCAAGGAAGTGATCCTACCTAATTTCTTTGATCCGATGATGGAGGTGGTTGTGTTCCTAGGCGCATAAGTAGTGAATCTGTTAATGTTTTTTTTGGGTAGAGGCGGCAGGCAATGACCCGACGGGTGATGACCCGATTTTGGAACTGGAAGTCGTTCATCGATGGCAGATGGTAACCGGAAGGTTTGCTGGCAGTAGATGCAAGCTTGCATTTTTTTCCAACCTTACTGTGATTCCAGTTCATCCGATCAGGGTTGGGGATATGCCTCGGATGGAAGGGGATTGGTGATTCGGAAGATGGATGGAGCATTGTCGAGAAGTTTAGTTTTTGTTTAAAACGAGGTTTTTATTTATCAAACTATATAGTTAAAGTTGTTTTAGTATTGAAATATTTTGGAAAGTGGATTATTCAAATATTTAATATTTATTGAAATGAATTCTCATTTTTATAATAAGCTTTGCAAATCGATTAGTTTTATTTAAAAATGAATTGGAAATGAGTTATCGATATTTATTTAAAGTATTTTAATATTTTAAATAATCACTTAAACATGTTTTTTTTTAAAAATTATTGTTCTCTAAAAATACTTATCTTATATATATAGAGTTTTGAAATGATTGAAATTTATTTATAAATACTCTCGAGATTTATAAAAGGGGTTTATTTAACGGATATGATTTTTTTATAAGAGAAATCTTGTAATAGAATTCTGGAAACTTAAGGAAGACTTCTGGAATGTTGAAATAGGAGAATTTCGAAAATGAATTAGAATTCATAAACAGAAGTTAAAAATGGGTAGTTGGAATTATCAAGTGTAATCGATTTTGGAAATTTTAAAGGAAATTAATTAAGGAATTTTGGAAACTTATAGAATTCGTTATAAGTGAGTTAAGGGATTTACAAATAAATTGTAAAAGTTTTTGAGAAATAGGAAATAAATGGGATATTTCCTAAATATTGGAAATAAAAAGTTTTTGGGAAAATATACTTATAAATATTTCCTAAGCATTGAACTGGAAAGATTTGAAATATTTTAACTACGAGTTTATTATTATAGAAATATTTTCAAGGTGTTGAATTATAAATGGAATTGGAAAAATATCTCTAAGTATTGATATGATTCGAAAATTCCTGTTATAGATATAAGTATTTGAATTATTTCCAAATATTGGATTATTGAAAGAGTTTTGATTTGAATATATATATATATATATATATATATCTTTGTAAAGATATTTTGAACGAGTGTTTTGAGTGATATATAATATGGGGCCTAGTGACTGCTTATGTGTGTTATTGATAGTTAAATAACCGACTATCAAATCTGGCCAAATTCGTTAATCATTTCGAAGAGACCGGGATCGGATTTAATTATCTAAAAACCACTTTGTTAACCCGCCTTTTGGCAAGGCCACGGACAGACGGGTTTAACTTAATCGACTACATGTTCATCGAGGCTAGAGTACGATGGACTCAGTCGACTGGATGGATGGATGACGCAACATGCTTGGAAGATGGTAATATGATTGGATAAAGATGAATCAACTATAATTTGGGTCTAGGAAACATGGTTCGACATTAAACATGGTTCGACATGATGGAGGTTCGGCACAAATAGTTCGTCTGGCATTCACTATTCACGTTCGAATAGCATTCAAGAGTACTCGGCATGCATAGAGTGTTCGACATACATGAGTGGTTCGGCATTCCAAGAGCACTCGGCATTCAGTAGCGCTCGGCATCCAGGAGCGCTCGGCATTTAGAGGCGCTCGACATTAGAGATCGTTCGGCATAATGGGCGCTCGGCATTAGAAACTGTTCGGCATCAGGGATCGCTCGGCATTTAGAGGCGCTCGGCATTAGAGATCGTTCGGCATGATGGGCGCTCGGCATTAGAAACTGTTCGGCATCAGGGATCGCTCGGCATCCAGGGGCACTCGGCATTCAGTAACGTTCGGCCAAGACATGGTTCGTCCTAGTCAACATTCGGCCAAGACATGGTTCGGCCTGGTTAACGTTCGGCCAAGACATGGACCGGCCTGGTTAGCATTCGGCCAAAGTATCGTCTGGCCTAAGTTCTGCTCGACATCCAACCCTCGTTCGACACATCAACACGTTCGGCATGAAGACGATGGCTCAGCATTGGATGGATCGTTCGGCATGGCAACCTCGTTCGGTATCAAGGATTGTTCGGCATTGATGGATCGTTCAGCATTGGATGGGTCGTTCGGCATGGCTACCTCGTTTGGCATACGAGTACGTTCGGCATAGCAACCCCCTTCGGCACACAAGTGCGTTCGGCATGGCATTCTGGTTCGGCATGGGCCGTTCGGCCCATGATGGGCTCAGGTTACTCAGAGAGCCCATCAACTACTTGAACTTGTCTATAAATAGAGCATGTAGGGCTTCAGAAAAGGGGATCTCTTCTTCATCTTCTTTCTGCTCTCTTACTTTCTCTTTTCTAAGGCTAAGGCAACTCTGCCATTTTGTAACTGTAATCGATTATTACAGCAATAAAAAGCAAACTTCTAAGTGGACGTAGGCCGGAGTTAGCCGAACCACTATAAAATCTGTTGTTCTTTACTGCTTTCATTTTAGTTTTAACTATTCTTCACATTATTACTCTCTACATATACTCTATCACTGACCTGTGACTGGTATTTGGTGCTTTCATCTGGATTTGGGTGTAGTGACCAATTTTGGCGCTAACACTTTGTTGCTTTCACTGAGAATTGAACTCAGGAATTTTGGAGTTAGGAACTTGGACTCTAGAAAGCAATGGCTAGGCCATCAACAAGAAAGCAAGTGACAGAAAGGAGCAATCGGGAGGGAAGTCAAGAGGCTTCCTCTGAAGCTGGAGCAGGTCAAGCATCCATCTACATCACTAGAGAGGAAATGGAAGTCATGATGAAAAGACAAGAGGAGATGATGCAGGCTCTTCTCAGACAATTTACGCAAGTAGGAAATGCGGGGGATCAGATCCATGGAGCCAGATCAAAAGCGCTCAACCAGCAAGCAGAGGGAATGGTTCAGCAGGGGGCAACCCCCAATCAACATACAACTAACAATCCGGATGGAGCTGGACTCGGGGGCGCACCATCAGATAATGTTGAACCAGTTCATGGAGGGGTTCCAGCTAACACCACGCAACAAGATGCCGGCAGGAATGTAAGAGCAAGAGATGAAGAGTATGTACCAGAATTCCCTCGGGAACTCGGGGGGCATCCCTTGACGGACAATGCTGGATTAGCTGAGATTATCAGGCGAACTATGCGTGAAGGTTTGACCAATAGAGATCTGGAAGGAGTGAACAGGAGTCCATTTACTCGTGAAGTCAGGATAGCTCGGAATCCACCAGAGTTTAAGCTACCTAACGTGGAGGTATACAATGGAAAAGCTGATCCAACTGATCACTTGATGAGATACACAAGACACATGGAAGTCCTGGGGGCATCGAAGGAAGTTATGGCCCGATGTTTCCCTTTGTACTTAACGGATATAGCTGCTATGTGGTTCAGACAGCTGGAAGAAGGATCTATCGGGACATGGACAGAATTGGTGGACAGGTTTTTGAAGCAATTTCGGGTTCATATCAAGAGGCCGAAGAATGTAATGACGCTGACATCAGTAAAGCAAAGGACGGAGGAATCACTCAGGGCTTCCTTAACTCGGTTCAATGCGGAGGTTGCTTCGGTGGATCGACCGGATCCATCGGTGGTCCTAATGGCAGCGGTGTCAGGGGTCGGAGAGAATTCAGATTAGAAGGTATCTCTAATACGAGACCCACCAATGGATCTCGGGGAATTCTTTCACGAAGCTGAGAGATTCCTTCAGCAGGAAGTTGCATGCTCAGATATGAAATTAAAGGAGGTGAACGCGGATGATGATGGAGGTCCATCCAGCGGAGGCTTGGATAAAGATAAAGATAAAGGAAAACGGAAGCTGGATGATGATTCAGGAAAAGCTAGGAAGCGGTGGAGAGAGCCAAAATTCTCCACTTACACGGGATTAAACGAGACGTTGGAACGGATATTCATGGAGACTCAGAATCGCCTTCCCTACCGAAGGCCAGCTAGGAGAGAACCTTCGGAACGTGAAAGGGCGTCAGGAAGGCACTGTCTTTTTCACGACTTGGGCGGGCATGATACCAACAGCTGCAGGCATCTGAAGGACATAATTGAGGAGCATGTAAGGAATGGACAGTTGCGACAATATGTTGGAGCTCGGAATGCAGCGGTGGAACAGGAGCGACCACCGTCCACCTCAAACAACGATGGCACGAGGCTGTGGAATGATGGTCGATTGGTTATCAATTGACAGGGGTAATATGAAATAAGTAGCAAACTTTGAGCAAACGGCCAAATCACTTACACATGTACGGGGACGGAGATAGCCCCTAGGCATGCTCTGAGATGATGACAAACCACGACGCTCTAGCTTGTGAAATTTGCCTTTTCTTTTTCGGTTTGGACATTTGCTTTTTCTTGGTTTGGTTTGAACTCCTGGTTTTGTTTGTCTTTTGGTTTTTTCTTTTGGTTTGGACTTTTATTTGGATGATTGATTTCTGGTTTAGATATTGGTTTGGATTTTTGATATGGATTTTTTGTTTCCTTATTTGATCTGTATATCGGATTGGCTTTTGATTGGATTTTTATCTGGCTTTTGGTAAATGATCGTCAGGTATGGATCATGCCTGGCAAGGGGTAAGTCGCTTTGTCCAAGCATGGAAAATCGACTTATTCAGGTCGTCGAGTATGGACTATGCTCGGCAAGGGTCCAGAGAGACCAGGATTCGGCCTAGGACTTAGGCCCCAGGTTATCGGTTACTATTTCAGGTCGTCGAGTATGGACTATGCTCGGCAAGGGTCCAGAGAGACCAGGATTCAGCCTAGGACTTAGGCCCCAGGTTATCGGTTACTATTTCAGGTCGTCGAGTATGGACTATGCTCGGCAGGGGTCTGGAGTGACCAGGATTCGGCTTAGGACTTAAGCCACGGCATTATTCGACGTTCAGGGACACTGAACCATGATCACCATGGATTTACTTAACATAGGTTGTCAAGTGTGGATTGCGCTTGGCCAGAACCCGAAGAGGTTACGGATTTAGATATTGGCTATGAATAGCTAAGGATTCGGACAAGGACCCGGAGCGGTCCCAGATTTGGATATCGACCTGGAGAGGTCACGGATATGGTTATAGGTATTGGATATGGATGGATTGGAACTCAATAGTCGGGTTCAGATGGATGTGGAATTGGATAAGGACTTGGTTATTGGATAGGAATCAGACATCGACTCGAAACAGTCGTGGAAATGGATCAGGATATGGCCGTGGCACTCGGATAAGATGGCTTGGTAATGGATTGGATTATGAATCGGAAAGTATGGATGTGGATAACATACATACTTAGGATATTGGACTTGAGGCTATTCAAAACACACCTTTCAAAGCAAGGCATGTTTTGGGGGGCAAGTGTTAACCCGCCTTTTGGCAAGGCCACAGACAGACGGGTTTAACTTAATCGACTGCATGTTCGTCGAGGCTAGAGTACGATGGACTTAGTCGACTGGATGGATGGATGACGCAACATGCTTGGAAGATGGTAATATGATTGGATAAAGATGAATCAACTATAATTTGGGTCTAGGAAACATGGTTCGGCATTAAACATGGTTCGGCATAATGGAGGTTCGGCACAAATAGTTCGTCTGGCATTCACTATTCACGTTCGAATAACATTCAAGAGTACTCGGCATGCATAGAGTGTTCGACATACATGAGTGGTTCGGCATTCCAAGTGCACTCGGCATTCAGTAGCGCTCGGCATCCAGGAGCGCTCGGCATTTAGAGGCGCTCGGCATCCAGGAGCGCTCGGCATTTAGAGGCGCTCGGCATTAGAGATCGTTCGGCATAATGGGCGCTCGGCATTAGAAACTGTTCGGCATTAGGGATCGCTCGGCATTTAGAGGCGCTCGGCATTAGAGATCGTTCGGCATGATGGGCGCTCGGCATTAGAAACTGTTCGGCATCAGGGATCGCTCGGCATCCAAGGGCACTCGGCATTCAGTAACGTTCGGCCAAGACATGGTTCGTCCTAGTCAGCATTCAGCCAAGACATGGTTCAGCCTGGTTAACGTTCGGCCAAGACATGGACCGGCCTGGTTAGCATTCGGCCAAAGTATCGTCCGGCCTAAGTTCTGCTCGGCATCCAACCCTCGTTCGGCACATCAACACGTTCGGCATGAAGACGATGGCTCGGCATTGGATGGATCGTTCGGCATGGCAACCTCGTTCGGCATCAAGGATTGTTGGCATTGATGGATCGTTCGGCATTGGATGGGTCGTTCGGCATGGCTACCTCGTTTGGCATACGAGTACGTTCGGCATAGCTACCCCCTTCGGCACACAAGTGCGTTCGGCATGGCATTCTGGTTCGGCATGGGCCGTTCGGCCCATGATGGGCTCAGGTTACTCAGAGAGTCCATCAACTACTTGAACTTGTCTATAAATAGAGCATGTAGGGCTTCAGAAAAGGGGATCTCTTCTTCATCTTATTTTTGCTCTCTTACTTTCTCTTTTCTAAGGCTAAGGCAACTCTGCCATTTTGTAACTGTAATCGATTATTACAGCAATAAAAAGCAAACTTCTAAGTGGACGTAGGCCGGAGTTAGCCGAACCACTATAAAATCTGTTGTTTTTTACTGCTTTCATTTTAGTTTTAACTGTTCTTCACATTATTACTCTCTACATATACTCTATCACTGAGCTGTGACTGGTATTTGGTGCTTTCATCTGGATTTGGGTGTAGTGACCAATTTTGGCGCTAACACACTTCAATCCGATTTGTGTGTTACGAATTGTGATATCGTGAAGATAATGAAGATGGTGATTTTGGAGATTCGATTTGTTCAGACCCAGAACAACTTGTATGGATGAATGCTATCATTTGCATCATGGTCTGTAAGGCACTGTTAGCATTCCAAGTATGAATGCTATTCTAAAGGTAAAACATAGCCTCAAGCCTCATCAACCGGGAATGACTAAAACATGGGAGATGCAGCAGAGCTAAGTGGGTCGCACCCAAGTAGGGTATGTTATCACTTTTCTCGATACCGTCGGATATATTATAATTATGAATATGGTTGTGCATGGAAAAGAAAGCACTCGATTAGGGTGGGAACACCAGGGGTGATAACATATTTGGTACTATCCAGCAAGGGGTATGCCGGTCCTATGTTGGCAGGGATCGTTAGGTACGATCTCGGTACATTTTTCTAGAGATGTTTATGGCAGGCGGTACCCCAGTAACCCAGTCATTATATGGACTCCAATATCCACTATGAGCCTGTATGGTTTTAGTTTTATACCAACTATACTGAAATGTGAGATGCAAGCATTTCAGCTATTTTCTAATTTACTTTCTATAGACACTATTATAATATCAGAAGATTTTAATATAAATGGTTTTGGTTATCGTAATGTAAAAACCCGTCGTATTTATGTGTGGTGTGGTCATAAGAGATACCTATGTTTTCAAAAGGATTTTGATAATAGTAATAATTCAAATTGAGTGTGTTTTCTCACGCTAGTTTTCCAGACCGACTCAGGTGTTATTTTATTATAATGCTTGGGTTAGACCGAGTATTACAGATTCAGGTTAGGATGCTCTAGAGCTCAGGAGACGAGCTGGAGGAGTCTCAGGTGTATCCCACATATTTGATTATATTCCGCTATGTGTGTACGCTGTATATTTAGCACTTGTGAGGAGAAGTTATTATAATTATCCAGATTGATTGTTGACTGTTGTACTTTGATGATTATATGTATATTACGGCTACAGTTTCTTTGTATAAAGATCTATTATTATATATTATATTTTGTTCCGCTGCGATTGTGAGATTTTGTGGTGTTGTTTTTGTTTCTTCTCTATCTCTTCTTTCTCTTAGTTATTGGCCCTTTTGTAAAATTTAGGTTGGACAAGTGGTGTTTATTGTTGACTCAAAGGGTACGGAATGACGGGTCGCTAAATTTGGTATCAGAGCACAAGGTTTAGCGAGAACCTTGGCTTTGGTGGGGATTGCTCATTAGAGATAGAGTCAGTAGTACTCTAGAGTGAGTCTGAGTGTATTAATAGATATGAGTGCGTATTTGTTAGTGAATATAAAATGTTTTGTATTGTGTTGATTTATCGGTTGAGTGTTTATGAATTCTGGTCGGTACGGGAAGTACAACTGTATCGATAGGGATTTCTAAACTCTTAAACAAGATAAACTGACATGGTGTTGTCTTGAAAAGAGGGTAAATGAAATAATTTTACACATAGGTATATTTTGATATAAAAGAAATAATTTTCTGAAATTATTATAATATATCGATGTTTTTGGATGTTATTATTATAATCAAAACAAGATTATAAAATTGAAATGGTTATAAAAATAGAATTTGTATAAGAATGATTTATACAAATGAGCTAAACTAAATTTGGATTCAACCCAGAATTTAGAAATTTAAATCCCGGAAATTTCAGAAATGTTTTCCAAGTGTTTTGAAATAAATAATGGTAATATGATTGTGGAAATGTATTTGAATAGAAAATGTTTTTTAATGGATTTTAAACTGAGAATTTTGGAATCTAAATCCCGAAGTTTTTAAATGTTCCAAAGTGTTGTGAAAAAATAATGGTAGTATTATTTTGGAAGTATTTTTGAATAAAAATATTTTAAAGGATTTTGAAGGGAATAAAAGCACCGAACCACTTCAGTTGTTGTAAAATAATTCCGATGATGATCGTGACATCATCAGTGTTTATTTTCGAGTGTCTAAGTGATAGATTGCCACCATAATTATTAGTTTTGGACTTGTTTGGTAAATAAGTCTTGTTTTAGAAATTCCAAAGGGAGTTTTGTTTTGGGTAAACTAGTTTGTTTTAAAATTCCGAAGGGAATTGTTTTGGGTAAAACCAAGTTGTTTCGGAAATTCCAAAGTGTGATTTGATATACCAAGAAAATATGTGTATATTTTGATTTCTAAATAATTTGAAATAGAACCGGGTGATTGGATTCTGAAATTTCCAATTAAATGAGAAGTGAAACCAAAAGAGAATAAGTTTTTGAACTAAAACTTGGGAAATATGAATTTCAATTTGAAATTAAAATTTAACTTATGCAAGTTAAATAAATTAAATTTGTAAAAGGAAATTGTATGGATTTGAATTTAACTTAAGCTAAGTTAAGTAAAAATTGGATTGGATTAGAAATGATATCAAATTGAATTGGATATAAAGTTTGAATTGTAAAGTGATTATATAACTCTAAGTTATAAATTTTGAATGGAATCAAATTTAAGTGAAAATTATGGAATTGTGAATAAATAAGTTTGAATAGCATACAAAATTAGAGTCAATGAAATAAATATATATTTAATCTATAAGTGATGTATAATCTTGAGTAAAAAAAATTTAAATGTGAAAAAAAAAGTTGTGTAACTTATAAATTGGAAAAGTGGAATGGTAAAACCAAAACGGAAGTGGTTTGATATTTTGGTGAAGAAATGGAAACCCAAACTTGAATTATAAAATGAATTTGAACTCAACTCAAACCAATTGAAGTGATTTTTGAAGTGAAAATCGGATATTGAATTATAAAATGGAAGTGAACTAATTAGATAAATTAATTAGTTAATTGAATATAGAAATGTAACGTAACTTGGTTAAGTAAAATGGATTGTGGATTGAAATTGAAATTGAATGTGGAACTTGAGTTATAAATGAAATTCGACTTAAATGTAAGCGAATTAAATATATTCTGAAATGTTGTCAAATAAAATGGAAATGGATTGAAATGGTGATGACTTAAGTTATAAAAAAATTCAATTTAGGTGTAAATAAATTGAATATTTCTTTGGGATATTATTTAAATGTATTCGAGTATGAAATTAAGTTTTGAAGTGGAAATGAATATATGTGTTGTATAAAAGGTTATGATAAACCTTAATATTAATATTATGAAATGATTCTCAAGTAATATAGTGTAAATTGAGATATACCAAGTAAATGGAAATGCGAACCAATCGAAGGTAAATAATTGAATAACAATCAATTTAAAATGAAATGGAATATGATTGCAATGGAAATGAACTTAAGTTATATAGTTGAAATAATTGGAAATAAATGAATTAACTTAAGTTAATATATTTGGATGAAAACTTGGCTTAGGTAAATTTATGAAATGGTTCATAAATGAAATGGGCATGGATTGGTTTGCTGTTGAATATAAAATTGAGCGAACAAGATTTTGTAAATAAATTGAATGTGAATCAATAGAAATTGACTAATTAATTTAGAATCAATCTAAAGTGGTTTATAAGCTTAAGTGACTATTTTATTAAATGAATATCACCGAATTTTCATGGAAAAATTGTCGTTTGTCGTAAACGGAAGTAAACAAAATTTTGTGAATCAATGGAAAGTGAATAAATTGATTTAGAATCAATTTGAAATGGATATGAATATGTTGTGTGTAAATATGAACTGAATGTTAATAAATGTTATATGAATCATTTGGAATTGAATGAAATGGCGTATAAATTGAATTTGAAATGAATAACAAAATGTTGGAACCCTATATTTGCATGTACCTTCTAAAATACATGACATACCATGTTGGCGTTATGAACTCATGTGTTTAAAGTAGTTAAAGGGATGCAAAGCTATTAAATTTCATAAATTATGAAATTGATGTGTTTATTTGAGTAAGTACATGTACAAGGAGGCTATTGGACTAGATTTGGGTTGCGAAATTGCATATAAATTAAGCGAACTCGCTTAATAACGCTAATATAAGGTACGCTTACGCTATAAATGCGAAAATGATATAAACATTGCCATATATTGTGTTTCCGACCGTGTGGGTCGATGATATCAGTTTTATTATATTTGTTATATTGAAAAAGGATCTCCGTACAAGAGAGACTTTGCCAAAAAAAATTCGGAAATTTAGGGTGCTAGAAATTTTTGAAAATTTTTTGTTAACAGAAATTTGATTTCGAATTGTAATTGAAATAAAGGGGTTTGGTTTAGAAATGGAAAACTAATTGTTTTGGTTGGAACTAATGGATTTAGAAAAGTGAAATATCGAGTTTTAACTAAGTGGGTTTTGATAAGTTAATGGGTTTGGAGCATTTTTCTACCTTGGTAATTCGGAGACGAAATTCTTTTAAGGGGGAAGGAATGTAACGACCCAGATTTTCCGACAACTAATTTTGAATATTTTAAAGGGTTTTAAATATTGGATTTTGAATATAGATTAATTTTTGAATATGAAGCTTTTGGTTGAAATTTTAGAATGAAATTAAATTTCAAATAAAGCAATTTATCGTAATACAAAAATGGTAAATAATTGAAATTTGAGTTGAATAGGAATCAAAACGATTTCTAATGTTGATATAAATTCTATTTGAATTAGAATTGAGTTAATAAGTTTTTAAAACTGGAATTTCATGTGATTTCGTCAATTTTTGAAACCGTCGATTTAATCGACGAGTTAAAATAGTGATCCGGGACACAGTCTTAGAATTTGACGAAACCAATTCCATTAGATCCGTAATAGTGTATTATTATCGGATTTCAAATTTTGTAGCAATTGGAGTTACCGTTTGGTCATACGGGATAGAAACACATTGAATTTAATACTGAAAATTTAATATAATAATTGGATTCAAAAAGCTATATTCCACGTACGATCGAATTATGTCTCGAGACTTGTTCCATTTCGTTCAGAATATAGGTATAACATTAGGAACACCATGCGGTACGCCTCGATAGGAGTTCAGTATTTCAAGCTACGGGAACGAGATATTTTGAAAATTAAATAATATTATACCATTTTTAAGTTAAACCCTATTTACCTAAATTCGTATGTGGACTGACCTATCTTCTAAAAGGCGTCGTCCCTCTCAGTTTTTAACGTGAACTTCCTCTTTCATCTTCAAGTTCAAAATTCACGAAATCGAATAGATAAAATACGAATGAAAGGAATTACGCGATTACATCGCGATGGCGGAGAGCACGCACGAGCTAACGGAGCATGGGTGCAAGTGCGCGTGAGCACGCTGATGGAGGGGCATGGGATGTCGTGATCGATTTAGGGCTTGTTTGAATTAGAGGGGATGGGAGCGGGGTTGCAGGTGCTAGTGTGGAGGAGTGGCGATGGCGAAGTCGAGCGTGTGGAGGTAGCGGCTCAATCTGGTGACGCACACGCGGTGTGATGGGGGTGGAGCGTGTTTAGGCATTATAGAGGGGGGTCTCCGATGGCCATGGGGAGGAGCAGCGTGTCAATGAAGTTCTGGTCGGGTTGTTGGAGCCTGGGAAGAAGGATTTTAGCTCGTTTGGGGTTTTCTTTTTTCTATGAAGGTAATTAGAAAATTTAAATTGCAATTAGTTTTATTAATTTCAAATTGGAATAGTTAACTTATAAAAATTCGTAAATTATTTGTGCGAAGTCCAAAATTTTAGAAATGAGTCACGTTGGATCATAGCGACAAAACACTATGCAGTGGAATAAATTTGGAATTGGAACGATTAACAGATTCAAAAATCAAGGTGAGAAATCTCACTCCTTTTGGATAACTGGTTTAATTTATAGTAATTAAAATTTATTATTAGTTGAATGGATGAATTTATATATTTATCAGTTGAAACCTATATTATAAAAATATTGGAATATATTAGTAGTTGGATATATTCCCGCCGATTGGAGCGGATGAGACACTATGCACCCGCATAATAGCCAATGACCCTATATTACAGTGATATCCCACCTTGAAGTGGGATTGGTATTTTATGTTATATCACATCTGTGGATGTAGGAAAAATAGGTTGGAGGGATCCAACTGGATTCCTCAAATATATTGATTGTTTTTTTCATATATAGTGATATATGATGTGATAGAATAGTCTGTTATGGATTGTTATGTGATTTGATATATTGGATGCTATAGTGGCATAAGCCTTAATTTTGGTATTTTAAATACCATAAATAATATTTTTGAATTTAAAGAGAAATTAAAAAGTAAAATTTGGAATTTAAGACATTTATATAGAATCAGAGTATTTTATAAGAAATGGATTTGAATTAAATAAAAAATTTGATTTTTTTGGAAATTTGTTTAACTATTTTATAAAATGTTTCAAATAGAGATTTTTGATAATAATTTATACAATGGAATTTTAAACAAAAAATTTAATAATATATATTAAATATGAATTGGAAGTTGAAATCGAGTTTTCGAGTGTATTTGAAACATTAATTGGATTTATTGACAAATAGATTTCCAAACGGAATTTTAAATAGAAATTGAATTATAAATGGACTTTTGAAATATGGATCAGTTGTTAAACATATAAAAAGAGAATGAGTTATTAATTTATAAACAATATTTATAAATGGAGTGGAAGGATTATAAATTGATAATTATAGAAAAAGAAATGAAATAGATATTGGAAATGAGTTTTGGGCAATTAAATGAGATTATCAAGGAATAGTGTTGATGAGAGGATTTTATAATAAGGATATTTTAAAAATCAGGAATAGAACCTGGATGAAAATTTAAATTTATAACCAAAGTTATAAATAAGGAAAAATGATTATCAGTTGATAAATTGGAAATATAAATTTACGGTGTGAATTTATATCGAGATATGGAAATCGGTTTTTGGAATAAATATAGTGGATTCTATTTGTGAAATGTGAGAATGGTTATGGAATTAAAATGTAATCAACGTGACATGAATCGAGAGGGATTTATAAATTGAAATTGGTTATTAAAATTTTTAAAATATAATTTTGTCGAGAAATTTAGGTTTTGTTTAAAATTGGGTTTTCATTTATCAAAATATATAGTTAAAGTTTTTTTAGTATTGAAATATTTCGGAAAGTGGATTATTCAAATATTTAATATTTATTGAAATGAATTCACATTTTTATATAAGCTTTATAAATCAATTAGTTTTATTTAAAAATGAATTGGAAATGAGTTATCGATATTTATTTAAAGTGTTTTAATATTTTAAATAATCACTTAAACATGTTCTAAAAATAAATTATTATTCTCTAAAACTACTTATCATATATATATATATATATAGAGTTTTGAAATGATTGAAATTTATTTATAAATACTCTCGAGATTTGTAAAAGGGGTTTATTTAACGGATATGTTTTTTTATAAGAGAAATCTAGTAATGGAATTCTGGAAACTGAAGGAAGACTTCCGGAATGTTGTAATATGAGGACTTCGAAAAATGAATTAGAATTCATAAACAGAAGTTAGAAATGGGTAGTTGGAATTATAAACAAGTATAATCGATTTTGGAAATTTTAAAGGAAATCAATTAAAGAATTTCGGAAACTTATAGAATTCGTTATAAGTGAGTTAAGGGATTTACAAATAAATTGTAAAAGTTTTTGAGAAATAGGAAATAAATGGGATATTTCCTAAATATTAGAAATAAAAAGTTTTTGGGAAAATATACTTATAAATGTTTCTTAAGCATTGAACTGAAAAGATTTGAAATATTTTAACTACGAGCTTATTATTATAGAAATATTTTCAAGGCATTGAATTATTGGGAAAAATATTTCTAAGTATTGATATGATTTGAAAATTCCTCTTATGTATATAAGTACTTGAATTATTTTCAAATATTGGATTATTGAAAGAGTTTTGAATATATATATATATATATATGTAAAGATATTTTGAACAATTGTTTTAAATGATTTATAATATGGGGCCAAGTGACTGGTTATGTGTGTTATTGATAGTTAAATAACCGACTATCAAATCTGGCCAAATTCGTTAAAGTTTCGAAGAGACCGAGATCGAATTTAATTATCCAAAAACCACTTCGATCCGATTTGTGCGTTACGAATTGTGATATCGTGAAGATAATGAAGACGGTGATTTTGGAGATTCGGTTTGTTCAGACCTAGAACAATTTATATGGATGAATGCTATCATTTGCATCGTGGTCTGTAAGGCAGTGTTAGCATTCCAAGTATGAATGCTATTCTAAAGGTAAAACGTAGCCTCAAGCCTCATCAACCGGGAATGACTAAAACATAGGAGATGCAGCAGGGCTAAGTGGGTCGCACCCAAGTAGGGTATGTTATCACTTTTCTAGATACCCTCGGATATATTATAATTATGGATATGGTTGTGCATGGAAAAGAGAGCGCTCGATTAGGGTGGGAACACCCAGGGTGATAACATATTTGGTACTATCCAGCAAGGGGTAGGCCAGTTTTGTGTTGGCAGGGATCGTCAGGTGCGATCTCGGTACATTTTTCTAGAGATGTACTGTGGTGGACGGTACCCCGGTAGCCTAGTCATTATATGGAATCCAATATCCACTACGAGCTTGTACGGTTTTAGTTGTATACCAACTTTGCTGAAACGTGAGATGCAAGCATTTCAGCTATTTTCTAATTTGCTTTCTATAGACACTATTATAGTATCAGAAGATTTTGATATAAATGGTTTTGGTTATGGTAAGGTAAAAACCCGTCGTATTTATGTGCGGCGTGGTCTTACGAGATATCTCTGTTTTCAAAAGGATTTTGATAATAGTAATAATTCAAATTGAGTGTGTTTTCTCACGTTGGTTTTTTAGACTGATTCAGGTGTTATTTTATTATAATGCTTGGGTCAGACCGAGTATTACAGATTCAGGTTAGGATGCTATGGTGCTCAGGAGACGAGCTGGAGGAGTCTCAGACGTATCCCATGTATTTGGTTATATTCCGCTGTGTGTGTATGCTGTATATTCTGCACTTGTGAGGACAAGTTATTATAACTGTCCTGATTGATCGTTGACTGTTGTACTTTGATGATTGTATGTATATTACGGTTACATTTTCTTTGTATAAAGATCTGTTATTATATATTATATTTTGTTCCGTTGCGACTGTGAAATTCTGTGTTGTTGTTTCTGTTTCTTCTTTTATCTCTTCTTTCTCTTAGTTATTCACCCTTTCGTACAATTTGGGTTGGACAAGTGGAGTTTATTGTCGACTCAAAGGGTACGGAACGACGTGTCGCTACACTAGACGTTAAGAAACTTACTCTAAAAATTTCCACATGATAAAGATGGTTGACCAGCGTTGGAGAGAGTTGTTTGATTACAGTAGATAGTTAAAATAATATAGAATGCCCGTTCACTAAGGGGTCTGCCAATTATTTTTTGAGAAAACCGATCGAAGGAGTTAGAATAAGTGAAAATGCATTAGGGATCGATAATGGCCAAGTACAAGTACAAATTTGAAGTGTAAAAATCACAGCAGCAAAAACGTATAATATATGTAGCAGTAGAAAATAAATGACATAGTCAATTTATCCTATTCGGACCTCCCATCCTACATCCAGTCCCATAAACCCTTTCTGGTTTTTCACTATCAACCCTCACTTCACCCAAAGTTACAGGTTTACAACTGCCTGAGGCGCAGAAACAAGACTTCTGCCAGAGCCACAGAACTGGACTTCAACAGTTTGCCCGAGCAATAGAATGGGAATTCAATAAATAGTGTAACAAAAGTTACTTCTTGACACAGTGTATCTTTAATACACAGATTTTATCTTTTCAGTACAAAGACTCTCATAACCAAACCAAACAATATTGAGTGGAGGTGTGGAGGCTAAGGGGTTTATTTGACTGGAATATAGATGAGGAAATGAAGCACACTAGACGAAAATATCTTATCAAACGAATTTTTGAAGAACATGATAAATACTTTAGAATTTGAGAGTTTAGGCATAGATTTCATAGCATTGAGTTGTATATTTCACTGGGATGATGAAGTAGTGTGAGTGTTGTAAGGATGCTAAAATAGGGGTTCAACCTTTCAGATTCGTCATTGAGGAAGAGAAGCAACTTTTTGAAAAAAATGGTTGAGAAGGACTTTAATAAGTGTCGCGTAAGCTTTATTGCATATTTTAATTAAAGCGCTACGTGGTGTGGTGGTAGAGATCCATGCTTCGTATTAAGCCATCTGGGTATGAATCCTGCTCTCCTCATATTGCAAACATTTATTTTCCAATTTCTTACCTGTGATGTTAAAGTGCTTATCCAACCATTTACCAGTGGCAGAGTCAAGTTTTTTAAGAGTCATGTTATTTTCTTTGGCACCTGAGTTCGATTCTGGCTTTACATAGATTTTTCATTTTTATTATTTTGCACTAATATGTCCATATCATTCAAATTTCAAACTAAAGTGGGTGTACTTTTCTACCTAGTTGATCCAAGTCAAAGTTTTTGCATTTCTTTAACAATTTTTTGTTTTCTTTTTCAATATATCTTGTATAAATTCTATCATTCAAATTGTACCTATTGACCCGAAATTACTCAATAAACACATTAGTAGCATTTTCATATGGTTGTTATCGTCAAAATATCATAAACATAGTTCTAACAAAAAGATATCATAATGGACCCCAAGTGCAAGTGGGAGATTGTTAGAATTATGGATATGCCCTAGGGGCAATTATGTAAGTTGTTACATATACTAACTCAATAACCAATCTTATTCAAAATAAAAGGTGTTTCCTTTTTATTATATACTTGTTATATTGTGATATAATTAGTTAAGTAATTAATTTAAAGTATATTGAATGGAAAATACTTAATTGATATGTTATGTGATAGTACTTGCAGTGTGTTGTTATCATGAGAAATTTATTGTATTAAAATAACATATTATTTTAAATATTCCTAGTGAAGATGTTTAGAGACAGGATAGCGATACATCTTTTCAGACTGGAGTAAATAAAGCTTTCTAAATGTTGGATAGTGTATTACTTTTGGTTGCTGAAGGCAACAAGGGGTTACGTATTGACAGTTATTAGATACTATGGAATGACTCACTCGACAGTTTTCTACTGGTTAATATAACTAAGGTCAAACGGGGAATCTCCACGTGATGAAATTACACGGTCTTTTCTACTTGAAAATACAGTTGAATTTAAATGTGGACACTCTACTCTGATTGTAGTTAAATTATTGCATGTCGTTCATCGAACAACTATAGTTGGGTCCAAGTTGAAGCATTTGAAGTGAAACGCTATTCAATAGTGAATTTGTCTCCATAGTTATATTAGGTTAGTATTACGGTCAAACGTTGTCAACTCAAAGTCAATATTTCTAGCCAGAGCAGTACGGTTAATAGTAAATCTTGTTATTGGACCAAGGATTTTGTGTTTGGACCAATCAAGTTGAGCGTAGACGATGTTGGAATTTTGACCAAAACCAGATTCCATAAGTTCTATTACGATATAGTATTGACGAAGGGAATTGGTGTAAATAATCTTGCTATCGAGTACTGCTTATAGTAGTAAAATTGAATTTTGTAGAAAAGATGTGTAAATAATTAATTCAGCTAATATGTCATACACTAGCTGAGGTGGCATGTAAAAGTTATATTCGAATTATTTGATATTAATCGTTGATTGAATTTACACCTTTTGAGTCACACAACCCTAATGATGAATACATCTAAAGACCACACAATTTAATTAATTTATAATCATTGTAAATTATTTATATTTATAAATATTTATGAAATATTAATTTTTAAATTCTATTTGACTTTTTTAAATTCCATTATAATTTAGTAATGTGCATATATAAAGCTATATATGTATGTCTCGATATACAACATCGACAAACATTTAGATTTGATTTAAATCAATGAATTATCAAGTTTTTTTAAAATTTTGAGGGCTCAAATAGCTTCCATCTATGGTCATCCTTGCATTTAAAGAGGGTGGATTTGATTCGATCTAATTGGGATTTAATGAAGAATTAAAAAGGGAAGGTTTTAAGGAAGGAATTGGAAACGTTATGACTGTTCATTAAAACAAAAATTCTTTTCACTCACCATTTACTCTCCTAACAATTCATTTTCTTTCTCTCCCCCTCTCTCCTCTTGGTGAAAAATTAATGGCTTTCTAGCCATAAAATTTCCAAAAAAAATCAAACTAAATCAAAATACAATAAATAAAAGAAGGTGCTTTAGATCCTTATAGAATCTGGAACATATTTAATCAAATCTAGAAGTTCTATTTTGTATTTGAAGTGCAATTTTTGGCTACATCTATAAGGTAATTTCTAATTTTATTTGGTTAAGAAATACATGATGGTAATAAAGTTAGATCTTATACATATTGTATCACTTTGATTATTTATTCCTTTCATATGTATAATTTCGATTTCTTTCATTCTTCGACGAATTTATATACGCTTAAGTTTTCTGATCTAATTTTGTTATTTTAAATTGATTTTTATAAAAAAGCTTTGATTGAAAACAAATTTCAATTAATTGTTATAATTTTGTGACTATTATATAAACTAATATAAGTATCGAAACCAATTTGAAAGTTGATTTAATATTTTGCATGTTTGTTGGTTTGAATATAAATTATTTTGGTCATTGTTTGCATATGTTTGGAGGTTGTTTCAATTAAAAAAAATTTATAATTGGATTTTTATGTAAAATCACAAATCTAATTTGAATCCTTCTTAATTTAAAGATAGTTTTCAATATCCTATATCTAAGTTTTCAAACATATTAAAACTACAAACTTCATATACATATGTTATTTTAAATTTAAATATAATTTGCAATTATATGTGTGTGTGTGTGCGCGCGCGCGCGTGTGCATGTGCGTGCATGCGTGTGTTTTTTCATCTCAAAGTTTGAAAATGGGGCTTTTGTGTAAAATCTTCAATTTAAATTTAAATCTTTCCTAAATTAAAACTAGATTTAATTTTATTTTCAAACATGTCAAATAGTTAAAGCCAATATTAATGTGTATATATATATATATATATATATCTCTGTGTGTGTGTATTTGTGTATGTGCATGCACGTGCACATATATACATACATACAAACATACATATATATAAATGTTATTTTGGTTTTAATAATTTTTAAAAAAAACCTATAGACAACAATTACATACATAAAGGGACAAATGGGTCAGTTGCGGTATAAATCACAACCACTATATATGGTCACTTTGGTCATGTACACTAATTATATGTTGCACTTGCATTTTACACACATGGGTGTATTTGGTACACTCATTACAGTATATATTTAAATTTAAATTAAATTCAAACTCTTTTTAAAAAATAAAATAAAAATTTTATCTAAAATATATAAGATTGGATTAAAACCAATTTATACTTCATAGGCCCAATAAATATCTAAAAACAATTTTTTTTAATTCACCTATTTAACTCGCTTCTGACTGGCCCAGTTCCTACAAAAACTACGATGTAGATTCATAATAAGAAGTATCCATGTGTTCTGTATTGTTCATAACACAGATGCAAGTTCATTTGTCAAATTTTCATCCAATTCCGAGGTAGTATAAGAAAGTTAATGAAGTTTGAACGAAAAAGCCACTTTTCCTAATCGGAGGTTAGGTATGTGTAGCATGTTATTTGTTAAGACCAAATGTATATCACTATGGAAAACTATAGTTTACGTTCAGAATACGAAGTATTTGAGTATTTTGTATTATCTGTAACCTAGGTGCGAGTTTATTGGTCAAAATTTCTCCTAATTTTGAGTGAGTATGAAAGATTTATTGCAATTTGAACATGAAAAATAGTGACTTCTGTCCAGTTGGAGTTTAGATATAGGGATGTAGCTTGCAATTTGATAAGTATAACTATTATTCACCATGTAGAAAAATAATGTACACTTAGAATATAAAGAATCTGAGTGTTCCACATTGTTTGTAATTTAGATGCAAATTCATTAATCAAAGTTCATCTAATTCCGAATAAATATGAAAAAAGTTGCTAGAGTTTGAACGAAAAAAATAGTGACTTTTGCCCAGTCGAAGTTTAGATATAGGAATGCAGTGTGTTATTTCCAAGTACAGCTGTTAGTAACTGCGAAGTGCTACATCATCTGTTCGGAATATAAAGTATTCGAGTATTCTGCATCATCCGTAAATTAGATATGAGTTCATTGGTAAAAGTTTTGTGTGGTTCCCAGTAAGTATGAAGAAGTTTACTGGTCCTCTGGGTTCTCCTAGAGTATATTCAAAAAAAAGTATGAAGAAGTTAATGCTATTTGAAATAAAAAACGACGACTTGTACCTGGTGATATGTGGATGTAGTTTGTTATTTGCTAAGTACAACTGTTAGTCACTAACGGAACCGGATGGAGTCGTAGCGGGTTAAATGAGTGAGTTTTCAAAAAAAAATCATTTTAGATCTTGGTTGAGCCAATGAACTCTAAAAGGATTTTAGATCCGACCTAAAATATCTCAAATAAAATCTTAATTTAATTTAATTTAATTAATTATATTTATTATTAGGTTTTAATTTATAAGTATATCAAATACACTTATTTGTGTATAGTGCACGTGCTACATATATGAAGTATACATGGCTATTGTGACCGTGTGTAGGTGTTGAAATTTATATCACAACGGACCCATTTGTCCCTTTGCATATGCATTCGTTGCCCATAGTTTTGATTTTTATATACACGAACACATACTCACATATAAGTAAGAAAGGGTTTAAAAATGAATTTTTTAGTTTTACACAAAAGTCCATTTTATAAATTTGAGTAAAAATAACATCACATATATTTGTCCACATATAAATAATTATAAACTATTTTTTAATACTTAAAACAACTTATGTATGTAAAGTTTGTAGTCGTGTGTGTGTATTTAAAGTTAAAAAATTTAAATCCATGGATTTTCAAATCAAATGGTTTATGGTTTCACATAAAAGTCCACTTATAGAATTTTAAATTGAAATAACTTTTACGCTTATATAAACAAAAATCAAAGAAATTATATTCAAAACAACAACCATGTCACACATATATTTAACTTTAAAGGTGAGTTTAAATAACCAAGTTTTTTTCAATCAAAATTATTTGCAAATTGTTTGCATCAAAATTGGTCACAAACACTCAATTGTCGATGAAAGCACCAGTTCACAATCACAGATTACAGATAACAAGTATGTAGAGAATTAAAAATGAAGAACACTCAGAAAATTAAAAGGAAAGCGGTAAAAAACACAGAGTTTATAGTGGTTCGGCAATCCGGCCTACATCCACTTTGAAGTTGATGATTTTATTGATGTTTGCTTGCTGACTACAACAAGTTACAGCTGATTACAACAGCAAATTTCGAGTACAATGATGGTTCCTGCAGAGTCTGGACGTAGAAGAATCAAAAGTCCATTTTATGTATACTTTGGGATGCTATTTATAGGCGTAGGCTGCAAATATCTCGCTCGGATCTCGGGAGACCTCTTCTGGCACATGCACAGGCCCACGCGATCGATCCCATGTGATTTCGACTCGATCCGTGATCGATACGAATGAATTTTGTATCGATCAAGATCTCGCTCGATCGAGTCGAGATCGATTATGAACAATATTTAGGTTGTGCGCAAGCTCCTATGAAAATTTGGTGGCATTTGGACTTGTAGATTGTGAGATATAATCGATGCAAATTTGGACTTTTCGATGGCTGTGCAGTTTTCATCAATGTTGTTCGCATCGATCTCGTTCGTAATGATCAAACGATGGCGACGTGGAGCGATAAGCTAGGGTAGATCCACTTTTCATGCCACGTTGACTGCTTCCTCCTTCGTATCCATCAGGTGCTATGCTCTTCGCATCGATCACAACTGGTCTCTTCGTATCGATTACAACTGGTCTCTTTGTATCGATCACAATTGGTCTCTTCGTATCGATCACATATGATTCGTATTCATATGTTCCCTAGTGCCTCGCATCGATGGAAGAGTGTCAGTTTCGTATCGACCATCTGGTTGATCGATACGAAGTACACATCTACATGACCGATACGAAGTAGACAACTGTGACTACTTCGCATCGATAGGAGGGGATGGGTTTCGTATCGATCATCTGGGTGATCGATACGAAACATGTATTAACATGGATTGATACGAAATGTATATCGATACGAAGTAAATAACCTTAGTCGATTTGAAAGGTGCATGTGTCTGATGGATACGAAACGAACGAGTGCAAACTTGATGGATGCGATCAGCATGGATACAAAATTGGTAAGGACCTAGGTTGCCAATCGATTCATGGCCACGACTCGAAGTAATCTTCTTCTCGGCCCGAAGTAGACCTCCCAACGGCTCAAAGCAGACTGCCACAAAACTCGAAATAAACAGGGAAATGACTCGGAGCGAACTCATTGCCAAACCGAAGTAGGTTGTTTGATGGCTCGAAGTGGATGGATGTCAATGGATACGAAATGGGCCTGTTCTTCGATGGATACGAAATGAGGCTACCTTCTTGGTTTGTACCGATCATATCTTGAGCATATGAACTCGGATTGACTTGACATTTGGAATGTAGGATTCCATAGCTTTGTTTGTCGTGTTACATCAATTGTAGCTTGATCCGGACTCGGTCAAAATTTACCGACATCCATAGCTGACCTGTACATAACTGACAATCGAGGAGAACTGTCTTTGGTTTTCAGTTAATCTTTTGGTATCACGGCCTTGCTAAAAGGTGGGATAACACAAATATCAATCGAAATTATATAAATAACAATGTAATGTATTTATATACTTAATTAAAAAAGGTTTTCAAGTACATAATAGAAAGAAAACATCTTTTATTTCGAACAAGATTGGTTATCAAGTTAGATACATGTAGCAAATTACATGATTACCCTTAGGGCATACCCCTAACTCTATCAATCTCCCACTTGCACTTGGGGTCAACTATGTAATCTTATTTCAACTTCTTCAACCAATTTCCTCAAAACCAATTGGGTCAGTCCCTTAGTGAATGAGTATGCTATTATATTTCAATTATCGCTCTATCAATTAACTCTCTTCGGTGCTGATAAACTACATTTATCATGTGGAACAATTCAGAGTATGCCTCTCAACTTCCAGTGAGCTCTAAGTTTTGTTATGAAATATATCGTGACATTGTTATCATATAAAAATGTAATGGGATTCTGAACATTTGAAATTACCTTCATCTCAGTTATAAATTTATGCATTTATATTTATATACATTTTTTCTACGGTGCTATCCAAGGCGATGTACTTATCCTTTTTCATCGAATCAACCACAGCCTTTTTTTGGGAACATTTTCAACTTAAAGATTCTTTACTTGAATTTATTATTGACATATTATATTTAAAATCACTTATGAAAATTTAAGTCTGAATACTCCTTTATAAGGAGTTTATTGTTTCTGTAAACAATTCCCTGGTATTTCATAAATACATGAGATTTATTCGTTATTAATTAATAATTAATTAATTATTATTAATAGGAATTATTTCATATTTCAAATTAATTATTAATTATTATTATTTAATAGTAGTTATTAATAATTACATATTAATTTTTATTTATTATTTGAAAAATATTTATTTAATTATTAATTTTTAATTATTATTATTTAATTGTAATTATTAATTATTACTTATTATTTATTAATTATTTATTGCAACGGGTAAACTACAAAGGTTGTAATATGTATCTATTACAACTAACATAATATGGGAGTTGTTGAAATTTTGTATCTATTATAACCGGCGAAAGGAAAAGGTTGTAATAGACATCTATTGCAACTGCCTAAAGAAGTTATTGAAAATAAGTTTATTACAATTTTCTCCAAAAAAACGTTGTAAAAAACCTTTATTACAATGGTCATCTTGTGACCGTTGTAAAAAATAGTTGTAATAGGGTATTTTTGTTGCAGTATATTTCTTAAACTATAAGTAATGGAAAATTTATGATTTTTAACGCTAATTCTCGGTATGGGATTTGAATTGACACATACTATAATCAGTATAAAAGAATGTCTGGACTATCCCAAAATGACATACATAGAAACTGTATTGAAATTTTCAATATGGAGCATGTAAGATATATTTCTTACGCATATGAATTATCATACATGTTGTTTTGTCTAGTGTACCGCATTTAACTTATGTATTGAAATATAAGGTAAGTATCAAATCCTAATTAAGATCACTAAATGATAGTTTAGAGTGTTCTCGAGCATTTGCAAAATACTAGAGAATTTTTTATAGAAACAACGAACTCATTATGAAGGAGTACACAGCGTCGAACTTCATAAGTGATATCGCGTATAGTACGTCGGTTCTAATTTCATGTTCAATCTTAACTTAAGAACTTTAACTTGGAAATGTTCCAAATAATAAGTAGTGTTTGATTTAACCAAAGGCTAAATACATCGCCTTAAATAGCGCTGCAACAAAAGAAGCATAAAAAATACATAAATATAACTAAGCTGGGGTGATTCCAAATGTTGAGAATTCTATAGCATTTTATATGATAATAATATGGCGATACAATTTGTAAAAGAACATAGGGCTCACTAGAAGTCAAGAAACATACTCCAAAAATTTCCACATGATAAAGGCGGTTGATTGGTATTGGAAAGAGTTGTTTGATTATAATAGATAGTTAAAATAATATAGTATGCCTGTTCACTAAGGGACCGACCAATTATATTTTAAAAACCGATCGAAGGAGTTAGAATAAGTGTGCACTAGGGATTGATGATGGCCAAGTAGAAGTATAACTTTGAAGTGTAAAAATCACAATAGCGGCAAAAATATAAGATATGTAGTAGCGAAAAATAAATGACACGGTCAATTTATCCTGGTTCGGACCTCCCGTCCTACATCCAGTCCCATAAACCCTTTCTGGTTTTTCACTATCAACCCTCACTTCACTTGAAGATACAGTGTAACGACCCTAATTTTTCTTAACGTATTTCAGACATTTAACTAGTTAAATTAAATGAAATAATGAAATGGTTAAGGGATTCAGATTTGTGTTAATAGAGGTAGCCGTGCCAAATTAAAACAATGAACTACGGAAACTAAAATGAAATAGGTAAGGCAAATAGACAAGGGGAAAAGTAGGAATAAGACATCTTCTAATACCCTAAACCCTTCATGTCCATTTATTTTGCACATTCAAAACCAAAAAAAAACAAAGCTAAGAAGAGGCCGACCGCCATTAAGAAGAAGTAAGGTAAAGATAAGCAAGGATTTAACGAAGAAGCTTAATCAAACTCATTCAAGATCAAATCTCAAATCCTTAACAACAAAGCTAAGGTGTATAATAGGTTACATCTCATATTTTGATGTTTTTTGGTTTCTAGATCAAATTCGAATATTTTTGCAAAGTGTATTGCCATGTTTTTTATTGTTAATATATATATATATATGCTTGTTGATGAATTATGCTATTTTGTATGGATTTTATGATAAGTTTTAATGCGAAAATCCTATTAGATGATGTCCAAATGCCTTGCGAATTTAATATAAGGTCAGAAATGATTTTTTAAAGATGGGTTTTGAATTTCATAATTATCTTAATTAACGTGGATTTATTATGAATTTTATAGTGAAGAAAATGGTTAGTTGGGTTTAAAATTAACTACGGCTAATTTATATTGTTTTTGGGTCAGAAATTAATATATGTTAGAAAACATATTAAAAGTGATTTATGGGAATTTTTGTAGAATTTTCCTAAGTGTTTTAATAGTATATAAAATTATTTAAGGTATGAGACTTAAATGTTTTATATATTTATAAAAGGAGAATGGGCATTTAGTAAATATTTAAATTCCTTATTTCTAAAATTTGGCAGCATATTTAGAAAAGATTTTAGAAAAAAAATTAGCAACCAATCATATGTTGACAAACAAGGCAGGATAGTTGAAAAGAATTGCTTTTAAAAGATAAGAATCAGTTTTACTTTATTTTTGTTGTTTCGCCACTTTCGGCACCTAGCTTTCGACCATATACTTCCACCTCCATCTCCGTCGAAACCAATGCGCATGGTATCAAAGACTTGGTATCTAGTGGATTGGACATAGGAGAAAAGTATATAGTCGAAACAGGGGGTTCCGAATGGGTCGAAGCCTTGTTTTGCTTTTAAAAGGAAATGCACCTGCTTTGCTTTCGAAAAGAATGCCTTCGACTTAGATAGCTTTCGACTTGGTCAAATGGTTTTAAAGAATAGTTTTGAAAGAGGTTGCGCCTTTTGTTTTATAAAGAAGCTTTTGAAGGGGTAGAAACCCCTTGCTACCTTATCTTACCTTTCGAAGCAATGCCTTCGAAAGGGTGCTTTCGCTTTAAACCCTTAACCGCTTCTTCAATGCTTTCGAAGGGTTGGTTTCGACACCATCCACTTCTTTTACTTAGGAAATTGCTTTCAAAAGAGTGATTTCGACTTAGTTGTTTTAAGACCTTTTGTTATATTGAAAGTTAAACCCAAAGGTTTCGAAAGGAATAGTTTTGAATGGTTTTGAAAGGTTGTTCCACATGTTTTACTTGAACCCAAATGATTTCGAAAGGTTTAATTTATGTAAAGAACTTAATGCTTTCGAAAGGTTTAAGACAAAGATTTCGAAAGGGTGGTTCCCCAATGTTTATGAAAGGCTTTAAATGGAAGGTTTCCAATGGTTTAGAAAGGCAATGTTTAAAGTGTTTTGAAAGGAGGATGTCTATGGTTTTATAAAGATTTCGAAAGAGATGTTTCTCAATGTTTTCGAAAGGACTAATGTAAATGGTTTCGAAAGGTATGTTTTGGCCTTTCGGCCAAAGGTTATAAAGTAAAGTAGTTTAATGGTTCTGAAAGGGATACTTTCAAGGTTTTTGAAAGGGGTACTTTCAATGGTTTCGAATGGGGTTGTTTAAAGATTTTAAACAAGGATTTCGAATGTGTTCATTAACAATGTTTTATGTAAAGTATACATAACATGGCAAAGTGATTTGAGTAAATTATAGAATATATTTTCCTTATTTAAGAATGATTTAAAAAGTTAAATCAAGTTGAATGAAATGTTTTCAAGGAAAATTTTAAGGGAAGATAATACTAAATAAATGACTCAAATATTAGAATAACAAATGGGACTGGTATGGGGTCGCGCCCTATACTTTAGCTAGTGGCCCCTAGCTAATATAAGTCCAAAATTACAGTGTGTAGGGTTTTGTCAAGGTAAGACTAAAATGATGTTACGCACAGAAGGGAAAATACAGAGTTAGGATAGGTTATTGGTGAGCCTACAAAACCATTAGGATCAGTTGACCCTGGAAGAGGTAAGTTAGAGACATGTGATGCCGAAGAGTATCTAACAGAAGTTAGACCATTTGTTTATTTTGTCTGGTAGGCCCGAGTCAGCCAAAGGTTAGTAGTTAGTCAAACAAAACTATAGTGTTCAGACAAATTGTCCATTGATTACTTGATTTGCATGCTTACATGATATTGATATTATTGTTTTAACTAGTTTGGTTACAGGATTTTGGATTTGCAAAAGATATTAGTGAGGGAAAACTTGTTCCACTAAGCAGCATGGTCTCACTTAATATCGGATAACCGAGATGTATAGTATAATTCACACCAGGCTTTATGTCTGACTTGAAGTTTATGTTTTTCCCCTTAAACTCTCGGGTGCTCAAAATTGATTTGAGTAGGCTGAGGGTTGAGGTTGATAGGTTTTAGTTAGTGGACGAATAAAGCTTCCGGGGATGAGCAGGAGGCTGATGCTAGCTATATATATTTAGGAGTTGTTTTGTTTTATTTCCGCTGTGTTGTATTAAGTCTATCATGACAATTTAGTACTCTGATCAACCAAGGGGGCATCTTCATATGTCGCTATTGGCATATTTTGTAATAATTATATTTGATCTGAACTTGAGAAATGGTTGAGATTATGTAATGGAATATGAAACATGTATTGTGAAATTTAATCAGAAAAGCTGATGTTTTTGAAATCTGTTATTTTGTTTCATATTCATGTGCTTATGATATTATTGATACCTTTAACATTACAATATTTTGTCGCCGGAAGTTAATACTATAGATGACTGCAGCATCTGTAGTGCTTAGCTTTGGACATTAAGATAAGGGATGTTACATACAGGTTTACAACAACTGCCTGAAGCCGTAGAAGCAAGACTGTTGCCACAGCCCCAGAACTGTACTTCAACACTTTACCCGAGCAATAGAATAGGACTTCAGTATACAATGTAACAAAAGTTATTTCTTGACACGGTGTATCTTGGATACACAGATTGTCAATTTTCAGCACAAATACTCTTATAACCAAACTAAACAATATTGAGTGGAGGTGTAGAGGCTAAGGGGTTTATTTGATTGGAATATAGGATGAGGAAATAAGCACATTAGTCGAAAATATTTGGTCAAACGAATCTTTTGAAGAGCATGATAAATACTTTAGGATTTGATAGTTTAGGCATATATTCATAGCATTGAGTTGTATATTGCACTAGGATGATTAGGGTATTTATAAGTGTTGTAAGGATGGTAAATTTGGGGTTCAGCCTTTAAGATTAGCCATTGACGAAGAGAAGCAATGTTTTGAAAAAAATGGTTAAGAAGGCACTTTAACTATTCGTTAATACTGTCGTGTAAACTATAGCACATTTTAAATTAAAGTGCTGTATGGTGTGGTGGTAGAGATCTATGCTTCATGTTAAGCCACCTGGATACGAATCCCGCTCTCTCCATTTTTGCAAACATTTATTTTCCTATTTCTTACCTATGATGTTAAAGTGCTTATCCAACCATTTACCAGTAGCGGTTGTAGTAAGGGTTTTTTAGAGTTATGTTACTTCCTTTGGCACCTGACTTCGATTCTGGCTTTGCATAGATTTTGAATTTTTATTTTGTTTTCCTCCAATATGTCGATGTTATCAAAATTCCAAAGTGAAGTGGGTGTACTTTTATACCTAGTTGATCCAAGTCAAAGTTTTTCCATTTCTTTAACAATTTATTTTTTTCGTTTTCTTTTTCAATATATCTTGTATAAACTCTATCATTCATCTTGTACCCATTTGATCTGAAATTACTCAATAAACACATTAGTAGCATTGTCATATGGTTGTAATCATCAAAATAAAATAAACGTATTTCTAACAATAAGATCTCATAGTTGACCCCAAGTGCAATTGAGAGATTGATAGAATTAGGGATACACTCTAGGGGTAATTACGTAAGTTGTTACATATATCTAAATCGATAACCAATTTTGTTTAAAAGAAAAGGGTTTTCCTTTATTATATACTTGTTACATTATGGTATAATTAATTAAGTAATTAATTTATAGTATATTAAATGGAAAATATTTAATTGATATGTTATGTGATAGTAATTGTAGTGTGTTGTTATCATGAGAAATTTATTGTATTAAAATAACATATAATTTTAAATGTTCCTAGTGAATATGTTTAGAGATAGGAAATCAATACATCTGTTGAGACTAGAGTAAGTAAAGATATCCAAATGTTGGACAGTATGTTACTCATGGTTGCTGGGGGCATCAAAGGGTTACGTACTAATAGTCATTGGATAACTATGAAATGACTCACTCAATAATTTTCTGTTGGTTAATATAACTAAGACCAAACAGAGAATTTCCAGGTGATGATATTACATGTTTCTCTCAACTTGGAAATACTGTTGAGTTTCAACGTGGACACTCCACCTTGATTATAGTTAAACCATGGCATGTCGTTCAACGAACGACTATAGTTGCGCTTGAGTTGAAGAATTTGAAGTAAAACACTATTCAATAGAGAATTTGTCTCCTCGGCTGTAAGAGGTCAGTATCACGGTCAAATGTTGTCAACTCAAATTCAATGTTTCTAGCCAAGGTAGTATGGTTAATAGTAAATCTTGTTATTGAACCAAGGATTTTGTATTTTTACCAATCAAGTTAAATGTAGGCGATGTTGGAATTTTGACCAAAACCAAATTCCATAAGTTCTAATATGATACAGTGTTGACGAAGAGAACTGGTATAAATAATCTTTCTATCGGGTACTACTTATAGTAGTAAAATTGAATATTGTCGAAAAAATGTGTAAGCAATAAATTCAGCTAAAATGTCACACCACTAGCTAAGGTCACATGTGAAAGTTATATTCAGATTGTTCGATATTAGTCGTTGACTGAATTTACACCTTTGAGTCGCACTAAATTTTATTTGACTTGTTTGAATTATATCATGATTTAATAATGTGCATATAAAGTTATATATGTATGTATCGATATACAACATCGATAAACATTTAAATTTGATTTAAATCAATGAATTACTAAGTGTTTTTGAAAATTTTAAGGGCACAAATAGCCTCCATATATGGCCGTCCTTGCATTTAAAGGGGGTGGATTTGATTAGATTTAATTGGGATTTAAGAAGAATTAAAAAGGGAAGGTTTTAAGGAAGGAGTTGGAAACATTATGATTGTTTCTTTAAAACAAAAATTCCTTTCACTCATCATTTGCTCTCTTGACAATTCATTTTCTTTCTCTCCTCCTCTCCCCCTATGGCTAAAAATTAAGGGCGTTCTAGCCATAAAATTTCCAAAACAAATCAAACTAATTCAAAAAATAATAACTAAAAGGTGGTGCTTTAGATCCTTATAGAATCTGGAACATATTTAATCAAATCTAGAAGTTCTATTCTTTATTCGAGGTGCAATTTTTGGCTACATTTATAAGGTAATTTCTAATTTTATTTGATTATGAAATACATGATGGTAATAAAGTTAGATCTTGTACATGTTGTATCACTTTTCATTATTTGTTCCTTTTGTATGTATAGTTTTGATTTCTATCATTCTTCAATGAATTTAGATACGCCTAAGTTTTTCGATCTTATTTTGTTATTTTAAATTGATGTTTATAAAAAAAACTTTGATTGAAAACAAATTTGAATTAATTGTTATAATTTTGTAACTATTATATAAACAAACATAAGTATTGAAACCATTTTGAAAGTTGATTTAATATTTTTCATGTTTGTTGGTTTTGAATGTAAATTATTTTGGTTATTGTTTGAATATTTTTGGAGGTTGTTTCAATTAAATTTTTTATAATTGGACTTTTATGTAAATCGCAAATCTATTTTGAATCCTTCTTAATTTAAAGATAGTTCAATCTCCTATATCTAAGTTTTCAAACATATTAAAACTACAAACTTCATATACATATGTCATTTTAAATTTAAAATATAATTTGCAATTATATATATGTGTGCGTGCGCGCACGCGGGTGTTATTTCATCTCAAAGTTTGAAAATGGGGCTTTTGTGTAAAATCTTCAATTTATTTTAAATCTTTCCTAAATTAATACTAGATTTGAAATTTTATATTTTATTTTCAAAATATGTCAAATAGTCAAAGCCAATATTAATGTGTGTGTGTCTATATATATGTATGTATGTATGTATGTATGTATGTATGTATGTATGTATGTATCTGTGTGTGTGTTCACATGCATACGTACATACATATAAATGTTGTTTTAGTTTTAATAATTTTTCAAAAAACTTAGGGACAACAATTACATATATAAATGAACAATTGGATTAGTTGCGGTATAAATCACAACACATATATATGGTCACTTTAGTCATGTACACTAATTATATGTTGCATTTGCATTTTACGCAAATGGGTGTGTTTGAAACACTCATTACAGTATACATTTAAATTAAATTAAATTCAAACTCTTTTGACCAAATAAAATAAAATTAATATTTTATTTAAAATTTTTAAGGTTGGATCTAAAATCATTTTATACTCCATAGGCCCAATAAATATCTAAAAATGATTTTTTTAAATTCACCCATTTAACCCACTTCTGACTGGTTAGGTTCCTACAAAAACTATGATGTATATTCATAACACGAAGTATCCTTGTGTTTTGTATTGTTCATAACACAGATGCGAGTTTATTTGTCAAATTTTCATCTGATTCTGAGGTAGTATAAGGAAGTTACTGAAGTTTGAATGAAAAAAGTGACCTTTCCTAATCGGAGGTTAGGTATGTGTAACATGCTATTTGTTAAGACCAAATGTATATCACCATGGAGAACTATAGTTTACGTTCAGAATACGAAGTATTTGAGTGTTTTGTAATGTTTGTAACCTAGGTTTGAGTATAACTACTAGTCATCGTGTAGAAATACAATGTACATTTAGAATATAAAGAATCTAAGTGTTTCGCATTGTTTGTAATGTAGATGCGAATTCATTAATCAAAGTTCATTTGATTCCGAATAAATATGAAAAAGTTGTTAGAGTTTGAACGAAAAATATAATGACTTCTGCCTAGCTGGAGTTTAGATATAGGGACGTGCTGTTATTTCATAGTATAGCTAGTAGTAACTACGAAGAGCTACATCGTACGTTCAGAATATAAAGTATCAGAGTGTTCTACATCGTCTATAAAGTAGATATGAGTTCATTGGTGAAAGTTTTGTCTGATTCCCAGTAAGTATGAAGAAGTCTACCGATCTGTCGGATTCTCCTAGAGTATATTCGAAAAAAATTATGAAGAAGTTAATGCTATTTGAAATAAAAAAAATGATGACTTCCGTCTAGTGATATGGGGATGTAGTTTATTATTTTCGAAGTACAACTGTTGGTCGCTAAAGGAAGCTGACGGAGTCGCAATAGGTTAAATGGGTGAATTTAATAAAAATCATTTTAGATCTTGATTGAGCCTATGAACTCTAAATGGATTTTAGATCCGACCTAAATATTTCAAATAAAATCTTTATTTTAATTAATTCCTTTTTATTAATAGGTTTTAATTTATTAGTGTATCAAAATAAACTTATTTATGTATAGTGCACGTGCTACATATATGAAGTATACAATATGAAGTATACATGGCCAACGTGATCGTGTGTAGGTGTTGGAATTTACATCGCAACGGACCTATTTGTCCCTTTATATATATGCACTCGTTGTCCATAGTTTTGATTTTTATACACACACATTTAATTAAGGAAAGGTTTAAAAATGAATTTTATAGTTTTGCACAAAAGTCCATTTTATAAATTTTAGTAAAAATAACATCACATACATTTGTCCATATATAAATAATTGTAAACTATGTTTTAATATTTAAAACAACTTATGTATGTAAAGTTTGTAATCATGTGTGTATTTAGAGTTAATAAATTTAAACCCAATTTTTGAATCAAATGGTTTATGGTTTTACATAAAAGTCCACTTATAGATTTTTAAATTAAAATAACTTTTACGCTTATGTAAACAAAAACAAAAGAAATTATATTTGTCATCGTCTTTCACTCCATAGAAAGATGCATTATGAGTAAGAAAGAAAGGGATAGAAAAGAGAAAAGATAGAGAAAAGATAGAGAAAGAACTAAACAATATCAGAATCTCACAGCGGAAACGGAACAAAATATAATATATCACATAACTATTACATAGTCTTTACATAATCAGAGTTACACAGCTTATACAACACAATACATTATACAGTTATAAAACCTGTCTATCATACAACACAAGATACAACACAGAGATTAACACAGCGGACCCACTATATATCTACATACGCTGAAGCCTCCTGCTCCATATCTCCTCCAGAAACTCGTCAAAGCCAAACCTGAATCCCTTGGCTACTTGTAAAAATTTGAGTACCCAAGAGTTTAATAAAACAGAAAATAAACTCTGGGTCAGACATGGGTCTGGTGGGAGTAAACGGGTTAAAGTTGTTTAACTTTGAAAATCATTTGGAAAGAAAAGGTATCTCGTAAGACTTCCCACACAAAAACATGGAAAAAAATTACCTTACGATAACCAAAACATTTGATAGGAAATCTGGTTATATTATAATAGGGTCTAGGGTTTTCAAATAAATATTCACATAGCTGAAATTGTTACCTGATTAAATTTCAGCATACTAGCCACAAAGTGGGTTATACAATCAAGTCCGCGATCACTTATTGGAGTTTGGATTCCATACAATGGCAGGGCTACTGGGGTACCCGCCCGTCACAGTACATGGCCTAGATCAACGTACCGAGGATCACTCCCAATCCCCTGCAACACAAAGCCGGAACCATCGCTTACTGGATAATCCCGAACAAGACAACCCCAGCAGTTGTTGCAATCAACTGCCCACACAGCCGAAATAATAAGAAGGGACCTCTAGACAGGGGAAATCTTGTCCTACTTGAGCGCGACTCACTTAGCCTTGCTGCACCTCCCCTGTTTTAGCCATTTCCGGTTGATGAGGCTTGAGGCTACGATTACCTTATCAGAACACGTCACTTAGAATGCTCATCATCCACCTGACGATGTTCTGAAAGCATTCAATCCATACAAGTTCGTTCCGGGTTCGAACGAAACCGAAGGCATTATCTCATTACACTCATTTTGGAATCACCCTCAGAGTTAACGACAATAACCCTTGCACTCTAAATCTTCCTCTTCACTTCACTTGAGATTCACGACCTATCATTTAATTTGGATCGATGTGGTTTTCGGATATCTAAATTTGGAAATCCGATCCCGGTCTCATCGAAATCCAAAACGCTGTCTTTTAAGGCCAAGTTGTTTTAAGTTAAAACAATTCAATTTATTATCTATATTCACACAGATAGATAATTCGCATATTCACAGATAGATAATCCATATCATCACAATTCAACCAAAGCATCTCATATCACAGATCAGCACATGTCCCATATCAGAGATATCAAACTATCCAAGGCATTCAATATCATTCAGCCATCCATAAGCAAAGATTAATTAGTCATACCATTCCTAATTAATTCAAATGAATTAAATTAATTACTTCAATTACTTTTAAATCCTACTTAACTTAACATTAATTTATTACAAACCAATTAATTAATCATCACTTAATTACCCATCTTAATTAATCATCCTAAATTAATTATTCTTCAATTACATTAAGTAATTAGCCTTTAATTAATTACATAAATTAATTATTCTTTAACCATTCACATTAATTAACCCTTAATTATTCTCATTAATTAATTATACTTTAATTAATTATATTAATTAATGACCCTTAATTAATTACATTAATGAACTATCCCTTTAATTAATTAATTAATTACATTAAGTAATTAATCCTTATTTACTTCCATTAAGCAATTAATCCTTAATTACTTCCATTAAGTAATTATCCTTTAATTACTTTCATTAATTAACCTCTAATTACTTCATTAATTAACCTCTAATTACTTAATTAATTAATAAATGTTTAATTATAAATTAATTAATCTTAATTACTGAATTAATTAATTCATAATTATCAATTAATTAATCTCTAATTAATTAACTATAACTTTCAATTATAAATTAATCCTTAATCATTAATTAATTAAACTAATTAATTACTCTTAATTAATTACTTATTAATTAATCTTTAATTATCAACCAGTTAATTAATTAAATGATAAATCATTTATCTTAATTATCATTTAAAATCTTACTTAATAACCTTGAAATCAAAATATCATTAACTATTGATTAACTTAAAAACTTTAGATTAAATTAATAATTAAACACTTTATCTTAATTAATTAACCCTAATTACATGATTCATTAGGTTTAAAAACAACTTAAGAATTAACTTAATTAATAAAAACTTAAAATACTTTCCTTAACTTTAGTCAAACATTAATTAATCACTTATTACTTAAAATAGTTTTAAAGATAATTAGTTTAAACTTAACTTTTGTTATAACTTAAAAACTTGTTAACCTTTAATTAACAACCCGAGACAAACCCATAGTTTACTCGAGCAGATACCCGAGTTATCATCTCCAAATCCCGAGCTCCAATTTTCTTTTTAAAACTTGTTTAAAATTTTAAAAACTGTTATACTATATACACTCTCGCGTACCATCACTACATCGAGAAAATCACGCAAACGACTCGAGAAAAACTCGTTCTTCCCCGATCACCCAACCAAACCAAACACAGACATGCACACATGCACATGCACGTGGACCTGGACGCCGCTACCACCTCGTTGATGACGCTCTCAAGTCGACGACGACCTCCATGTGAGCTACAACCATCCAGCTTCGTCGAATCACCTGAGATTCGAAATTGAGTACCTTGACCACACAAGAACTTCCAACCCCGATCGAAAAACTCTACGCCGACGACGATCCACTCCACCAGAAATTCAAACGCCTCGTCCAAAGCCGCATCTCGAACCCCAGCATCGATCCCCCTCCTCGCGATCCACTCCGATACTCCTATGATGCCGCGATCACCTCGACTGTATTCTCGACCAAAACCAAGCTCCGAACCTTAGTTCATCAACGTACGGCCACCACGTTCAACTATAAATCCTCCTTCTAATTTTCCCGAGTTCCCCCGCCTTCCAACCTCCTCCAGAAATGAACTCGATGACCATCCCTCCATCATTCGTCGGAAAATGATGAAAATGCAAAAACAGATCATCCCAGAAATTCTCAACTTATATGAATCTAAAAATCATGAAATTACTATCCAGATTCATCATTTTCTAACACTAATCTGGTTCCATAACCAAATTCTGAAATTAAGATGTTTGATTTTTAACTTATATTTAGATCATCACAGTATTTCTTTATTTTTGAAATATTTACTAAATATAAAATCTTGAAAACATTTTTAAAATTAATATTACACTATAATAATCATCTTTCATTCAAAGATCAAAGCTTAAATCTGATCGTATGAGGAGATATGAATTTTTAAAGGGTTGTTCTTGAGTCTGAGATTCAACAGAGACTAGTATCTATATACACACAGACATGCACATCCATATTCACAGAGCAATTCAGCCATATTCCAGAAAAAGAACATTCATGCAAACATAATTCAATATTTCCATATAGATTTATCATATGCAATTGATTAAAACTGTTTTTAAAGGAAAGGTTTACTCACTAGTTATAAAAACAGAGAAATAGCTTTTGTTCATTTATCCGGAAATTTCTTTTAAAGTTGAACTTGAATCTTTGAATCTGTTACTTGAATTGCTAGCATGCTGTTGATTTACTTGTTGAGTTGCTCTTCGAATTGAAGCTGTTTGATTCTTGTTCAGGTTGAAGTTGTTGAGTTGAAAACTTGAAACAGGTTATTATTGTTTTGATTTTCTTTTGAATTTGGTTTTCAGTTTTTAGTTTAGAAGAAGAGAAGAAAGATTGAGAAAGAAAGATGTTTGAACTGAAATTAAAATGGGCAAGCTTCACAAATTCTTTTTGTTATTAAATTTTTAAAAGAAAAGTGTTTGCCACTTGTTAACTTGAATGGCATTTAAGCTACAAATGTAAATTGCATGATTTTATTTTCTTACAAATGTTAAGTGTTTTATTATTATCTTACAAGTGTTTAAAATCCATTATTAAATTAATTTTTTATGTTTTATATTAATATGTTTATGTATTTATTAATTTATGTTTATTTATATATATATTCAAATTACATTTATTCATGTTAAATTTAAAAAGAAAGAATATTAAAACAAAATAAATGAACCTTTAATTAAATCTTATTTTAAACTTAAGCTAAAATACTTTTAAACAAAATAAATATTTACCTTAAGTGTTTTGAGAATATATGATTAACTTTTAAATAGCTTTGAAAGTTATTATATTGAATTTAAACCAAAGTTCCCTATTTACAATGTATATATATATACATTATAATTAGAAAAATATTTTTATTAGCTTTGAAAAGATAAATTTTACCAATTAAATATTATAAAAGAAAATTATTAAACAAATATTACCAAATTTAAATGATTATTAATGAAGATTATCAAATAAATATTGCCCAAAATTCCGGGTCATCACAATATTCAAAATAACAACCATGTAATGAATATATTTAATTTTAAAGGTGAGTTTAAACAATGAAGTTGTTTTCAATCAATTTTTTTTGCAAATATCAACCAAAATTATTTAAATAACAATGTAATGTATTTATATACTTAATTGTAAAAGTTTTCAAGTATATAATAGAAAGAAAACATCTTTTATCGAACATGATTGGTTATCGAGTTAGATATATGTAACAAATTACATAATTGCCCCTAGGGCATACCCCTAACTCTATCAATCAACTCTCTCCAATGTTGATAAACTACATTTATAATGTGGAACAATTCAGAGTATACCTCTCAACTTCCAGTGAGCTCTAAGTATTTTATGAAATATATCGTGACATTGTTATCATATAATAATGTTATGAGATTCTCAACATTCGAAATTACCTTCAGCTCAGTTATAAATTTTTGCATTTATATTTATATACATTATTTTTAATACGGCGCTATCCAAGACAATGTACTTATCCTTTTTCATTGAATCAGCTACAGCCTTTCATTTAGAACATTTCCAACTTAAAGATTCTTACTTGAATTTATTATTGACATATTATGTTCAAAATCACTTGTGAAAATTTAAGACGAATACTCCTTCATAAGGAGTTTGTTGTTTTTGTAAACAATTCCTTGGTATTTCATAAATAAATGAGAACACTTCAAATAACCATTTAGTAATATCAATATGTATTTGATATTTGCTTCATGTATCAAATACATAAACAAATCATGATATTATATACAACATAACATGTATGATAATTCCTACTTTCAATGCATAAGGAATCTATCTTACATGTTCCGTATTAAATATTTTAATAAGATGTCCTTGCATATCGATTTAGGACATTCTCAATATCTTATATACTTAATATAAAAGACAGTATTTACAAATCCAACCTCGGGTATTAAAACAACTAAGGCTGATTTTAACACAAGTACATCGTTAACGATCAGCATTGAGTTCTTTACTTATAGTTTAAAAATATCTATGTACCTTTTAACATTCCTTCTTATGAGCACATGCTTCCTCTACATTTCGATTGACAATCAAACTATTTAATATTTCTATAATTTTTTTTTTCAATTTTGATGCTTATCGAATGACACTTTCATAGTTCTTCACTTTCTTATCTGTTTTTAGATCATATCCAAAAACTTACAAACTCAGTTCGCTCCCACTAATTTTGAAACATTTTGGTTATTATGTGTAAATATTTTACTCTAAATCATTATTTAGAATGTTATTTTTCAACACATAAAGTACCAAAACATAAAGCCATATCATGCGATAATTTTATGAGTAAAATTCGAACTAATTTGAGCACATCGAATGGTGAATCTGTTTCGTTAATTTCAATAATTGAAATTAATAGTAATATTCTTATCAATGTGGCTGACTATATTCCAAATGCATTTGTCTTTCTCTTAAAGACGCATTTGCGGTAAAAAAAAAAGGATCGTATCCTTTCGGATATACTATCAAAATCTTATTTTGATAATGTACTTAGAATCTATTTTGGATTTGTGCATCGTACCATGTTATAGAGTTAACACTCTTAATGGTTTTATTAAACAACTGAGAATTGTATATTTTCGACATTGGTAAGAAACTCATTGTTTTTCTTTAATGAGAAAATACTTATTAGACATTCTAATGCAATGTATTCGTTTAAGTTAGTTGATTTCATTTCCCCTCGTATTAATTTGTTTTATCCTTAGAACATATCAAATTTCATTTTATAACCAATAATTTCTCAAAGAAATTCTTTTAGTATGGAGTTGGTATTTCTTGAAACAATGATTATTTCATAGCACAATGGAATAAGTATTCATAAACATTTTTTGAATTTCCTTATATATAAAACTGATTTGGATTTAGTTTACAAAACTTATGTTCGAAACATAAATATGTCATCCAATGATAGTCCTTTCCAAAATCATTTTGGGGAGATTCATACAAGATTCCTCATGAAAAACTATTACGTGTAGACTTTCTAATCGCGTAACCAACCAACTCCTTTGCCTAGGATATATTGGGGTTTCTTATAAACCCTTATCTTGTATGATTTTGTAAGCTATTATTCAGTTGAAATAATATTAACCCTATGTACTACTCTTAAGTACACAACCTTATAGAAAAAGTTAACTCAACTTGTAACGACTCGGATTTTGCCCGCTCGAAAATCAACATCCGTACTTCACATTGTACTAGAATGCCGCAGATTCGACCGTTCAAATCCGATTCGCCGAAGCTATAACACAATTAAGTAAATAACACAGCGGAAGAAAAGAATAATACATTGATATATAATATCTGATACAACAGAGTGATACAATGAATATCAATATACATCAGAGATATGATACAAGAAATAGCAGCGGAAAAGAAAAGATAACAACAGCAGCGGAACAATATCAATAGAAATGATAACTCCAAAATGATCTTCAGACAAGAATGAATCCACAACTCCAAGATAAGCAACTCCGATGAATGAACTAGCTCCAGATAATCTACTAAACCTGAATATCTGAAAAGAAACCCAACTCTAAACTGCCCGTGTGGAAAATAGTGGGCACCCAGAGTTTAGGAAGGGAACAATAAACTCTGGATCAGTCATGGGACTGGTGTGAGCAAACAAAACAGTTTATCTTTAAACAAACACAAAAGACTTTTAAACATTGAAACCCGCAATGCTTTTGGAAAATGAAACTACCATAAAGCCTCCCGCCACACACACAATGCAATCGCAGAATTGGAGGAGATTTCTCCTTATGATAGTCAAACATGCTTACTACGCAAACAAAACTCCTTTGATATTATTACTAGTGCATAGTGTGAAAATATTTCGAAAGTATAATATCAATCTTAGCCAGCATACAACATTTCATCGTATGCCTACTATAGCTACCATGTTCAATAACAGGTTACCGCCACATTCCATAGCAGGTAATACAACTAAAACCGTACAGGGTTCGTATTGTTTCTTTGGATTTCCAACAAATGATCAGGCTAAGGAACTTCCTTACCGAAATAGAAACGCCTCTGGAAAGACGCCCCGAGAACCTAACCGGATCTCTGCAAACAAAAGGCCGACGCTACCTCACGCTGTACAGCTGTAACTAGGTAACTAACACACGAGTCATGTCATCCCCCGGTCGTTACCGACCTTTATCCGAGGGCCCTCGATCACAAAGCGACAACCACAAAGTATAATCAACATAGGTAAAATATCTGGGCTCCATACCATGATATCACCTTTTATCCAGAAGAAAATGACATACCCTAGGGGCGCTACCCTTACAAACCTTTGCCGCAACATTCCTGTTTCGATCATTACCGGGTTTTGAGGCTCGACGAAGTCTCGTCCACAAAACTACGCTTTTTCACAAAGCCACGCTTTTTCACAAAGCACGCTTTGACCAACAAATGATCATCAGCACTTCGTATGCCACATTACCAAATTGGGAATGTATCACTAATAACCATCAACTACATAACCTCTGAGCTCGTACGTCTCAGAGAAGGGTGTTAAGCTAAGAGAATAAATTCTCCACCACCAACAGAAATGTATTTGATAGAAACCAGCTTTACATCTCAAAGTGTAACATCAGACATACATCCATACAAGTCTGTTCCGGGTTCGAACAGAACCGAAGGCACTTCCAAAAAGCCCTTACAATCTGGGTATTCACAATCCCGATCGGATTTTCCATCACTTAGGAAATCTCTATACTGGCGCGACTCAGTGCAGAGACAATCGATAGGTCATCCTATCGTTCTCGCAAATACCCGGTCTTCTTCACCGGTCTTCAAATGCTATCCATATCGTCGTATCACTATTCGGAATGGGTTATATGACACAAAGGTCCTTTCCCGGCTAAACCGAATAACTAGCGCAATTAAAAATCATATGGATACTGGGGTCTCAGTTAAATCACAGCTTAAAGCCCAAAACTTTTCATTCGAATGGTTAAAACAAATTACCATTTCCAATCTTTTAAACAAAAAGATTCATTTCAAAAACCTTCACTGGTTTAAACAATTTCCACACTTTTAATCTTTTAAACAAAAAGATTCAATTCACAAAGTTTACCCCGTTCACAAAGATTCATTTATGGATTTCAAAACAAATTCCATTTCAATTTGATTAACTCGTTAAATCTTTAAATCAAGATTTAACTTATAGCTTTCAAAACAATTCTATTTCAAGTTGGATTAACTTGTTCGGTCTTTGAATTAAAGACTCATTTCATAGCTTTCAAAACATTTCAATTCCATTTCAAACTTGAAATTCTTTCAACATAAATTGGAAATTAATTACTTATGTGAAAGCTTTTACTATTTGAAAACAAATAGTTTCATTTCAGAAAAATCCAGTTATATTTACACGAGTTAAAACCCTTGAATTAAATTCAAATTCCCAAATCAATACTTTTAAAATAGTTTAACCCATATATAACTTGTACAGCATCTTTAATCCCTAGTTTCAAATCATAGAATTCAATTTCAAACTTGAATTCAAATTTAAATCAAATTATTTAAATTTCAAAACTCGATTCAGTTATTCAAAATAACTTTTATCTTTGAAATTCCATTTCAAAAGCTTTCCACTTTAAATCCAAATTTTCCAATTTCAAAATCAATTGAAATTAAAATTTCAATTTCAAAAACATCAAATTTACATTATCTGTGATTTAACCGATTTCCACGTGAAATCCATATTGTATGTGTATGGTGTAGTCCAGGGGTTTCACACAATAGTGCACAACATCAATCATCACAGATATATCGATAAGCGGTATAATCCATAACGCTTATCTTCATTCACAGATTCATAGATAAAGTAAATTTATCAGTCATAAAAATTCATCATTACAATTCGATGTGGGTTTCGGATAACCAACTGGAATCCGACTCCCTGTCGCATCGAAATTCAAATGTCGTTTACGGATTAAGGGTTTTCATATTCACATAGTAATATATCACAAAAACAGAAATCACAACATAAATCAGGATATATCACAAAGCATCATATATCAGGGATATCAAGCAATTCAATCACCCAATGGAATCCAAACATTCATAAGTAAGGTCAGTTAATTGTCTGATTAATTTAAATCTGATTAATTTCTTATGAATAAATTACTCATCCTAGTTAATTAACATCAATAATTTACAAATCATTTTGATTAATTATTCTTTAATCATTTATTAATTAATCATTAATAATAAATTTATTAACCTTTAATTATTTGATTATCTTTTAATTAAATTAATTTTTCTCAAATCATCCTAATTAATTTATTACATTATTCTTCAAGTAATTGTTGCTTAATCACTTGGTGTATCAACTTTAATCATTAATACTTGATTACAACATTTTAAATTTATAACTTATATTTTCTTTTCAAACCTAAGATTCAAATTTAAATTTGAATTCAGATCTAAAATTAAACTTGGATTTAAAATCCTATTCAATTCCCATTTCTAGATTTTTAAAACAGTTTATAAAAATACTTTAACCATTTAAATTGGTTAGAAACATTTCATCATTTTTTTATAAACTTATTTTAAAAAAAAAACTAGAATTAAAACCTTTGTTTTAATCTTGCTTTGCTTCTTTATTTAAATTTAGTTTTAAATTTCAAAACTGCACACTGACAGGTTTCAAAAACCTGAAACCTGTAACCTAAGTTTACTCGAGACAAGCTAACATTGCCCAGAGTCCAAAACCAAAAATCTTCGAGTCACATGCTTGAGTTACTCGAGACAACCCGATGCCATTTCATTTTCCCAAAGCAAATAAGACCCTATCACTCTTCTTCTTCCCTTTACCTTACTCCCATCATTCAACATATACACAGTGATACATATATACGTGCACAACCAATCGGAACGTCTCCGATCATCGCAGAGACCCTCGACGAGTCTCTGGTGACCTCCTCATCACCCTCGACCAACCAACACCCTAAATTTCGATGTGTTTCGAAAAACGAGTCGAACGACGAAAACTGGAACCACATTCAATCAGAAATCCTTCCCTCGCCGATAATTCTTGCCATCATTCACCACGCCATTTCAACAGAAACTTTGTCAAACTCCACAGCTTCGATTCCTATAGGTCCAGTGCGACTCGATTCCTCCACGCCAACAAACCACCTCTTCAAACTTCGACGAAAAACTGTGCCCTAAAACCCTAGATCGATCTCGCCGCGCCACCACGGCATTTCAGAAAATTCTTGACTATTTTTTCCACCATCCTCGACCCACGAGGCTCCTCTGACATGAACCACACGCCTCAAATCGTCTTCGATCAACGACAAATTATGATAAACCCAAAATTGATCAACCCCGAATATCTCATCTATCCCAAACTTAAAAAGCTTGAAACTATTATCAAAATTCAAAATTTCCAAGTTTGAATCCAGCTATATATTCAAAACATAAATTTTAATTCATCGATTTACCTGACTTTAAATGATCATTACTGTAATTTATTGGTTCTGAAATAATTGCTTCATAATCCACTAGAAACCATTTTTAAAAATGATATTACATTGTTACAGTCATTTCTTCTTTAAAGGTCATAGCTTGATATTGATTGTATAAAGAGAAATCAAATTTTGAACTTGATTCAAACCTGTAGATACCAAAACAGAGATGTCTATGTATACACAGACATGCATACTCAAATCTGCATATATGTATATACATGCAGGTATATTTTCCTTCATACAAACATCTTTCATTTAGAGGTTAAAGCCTATAATCATTTAGGTGGGATGATTTTTAAATTTTTCAAACAGGTATTAAAACCTGTAAACAAGACAGAGGCATATTTGCCTGAAAACAAGCTTGCACACATCATTTGCATATATACATGCAGATATATTCACATTCATATAACATTCCCAAGTCATTATCATCACAGGCATCAGAATCAAGAGAAACTGGTTTAAAAATAAGGTTTGCTCACCTGAAATACTGAAACAGAGAGCACCCTTTTTCTTGTTTTTGAAATCTGCAGTTAAGTCCTGTTTTAAACTTGCTTGGTTTCCTTTGAAAAATGTTTTAAGTTGCCTTTGCTTTTTGATCTTCCTGCTTCCAGGTTAAAGCTTAAAATTTTCAAACTGAAAATGTTTCTTTGATTTGTTTTCTGTTTTGATGTTGGTTTTGGTTTGAAGTTTGTTTGTGTTTAAGAGGAGATGATGTTTACTTGATATATTCTCAGCTCGAACTGAAATGAGGAAATTGATATGTGAAAATGAAGCATACAGGGGATGATATATTTTTTTGTACAAGGTGATGATATTGCCATGTACAATATCAGAGATTTTTATCCAAAAAAAGAAGCTGGAAATGAAATGTCTTGTGTACTAGAGATATAGCATTAAATGCTTTGCTCCTTATCAAGTCTACAACAACCCATACTTTATTCTTTTATGTACTTAGAAATCTTACACAAGTTTATTTTTGTTTGACTTAGATGCTAAGCATACTTACCCTACTCTATTCGTATGTACTGAAGTGATGGCCTGCAACATGTATTTTGTTATAGAGTATAAAATATTTTACTTAAGCTTTTACTTAAGAATTTTGGTTTTAAAGTAGTTATGGTTATTGTTATCATGTTAGCTTGCATATTCGTTTCTTATGTGTACATACTTAAATATATATTTTTGTTTTATTTGTTTTACTCTGTTTATTATTGCAAGCTACATGCTTCGAGTGTTTTGCTATTTGTTTCAGCCTACATATTTTCCAACTTAAGTTATTAAATATTTTGTTACTATGTGTATTTTTATTCTACCATTTTTGTTTTATTTTATTTTGCTTATAATATTCAAACTTAAACTATCAATATATAATTTACTTTTGTTATTTTATTTTAAAACTTAACTATCCAATATTACATTCATTTACTATTATTTTTATTTGTATTTTTAAACCACTTATTTTAGATTTAAACTCAAATTCAACATATATATATATATATATTAACTTCAAATATTCTCATATATCACGTATACATATATATTCACATATATGTACAACATTTACAATATTATTAAATTTAAATGATTTATTCCAAATTTATTTGGATTCGGGGAAACTCGCTTCCATTTATAATAAATTTTACAAATTTTTATTCAAAAATTCATTTAATTATCAATTTAAATTAAATTAAAATCCGGGGTCGTTACATAACTTCACTCACAATTAATCGTACTTTGTCCAACAAATTTTGATTACACCTTATTGATACATCATTATATATCACAAGAAGAAGTGACTTTGAGATTGAATCTTTATTTATATTTAGGAACGTTTGGAACTCTTTCCAATATGCTCACCCATTTGGTCAAATCAAATCATTTCTATCACATGTTAAATTATTTACTTTCATTGTATATTTTATGGGCTTACCATAGACTTATACATACATGTAAAATACACATGCCATGTCTGTAATAACTCATCGGTGAATATGATGAAGTATGTATAACCATTTTGGTATTAATAGACTTACAATTGCATACATCTATATATACCAATATGAAGAGTTCATTAACTCTTATGATGCTCCCACTAAATAGGTAAATAACTCTTTAATTGTTTGAGATATGATTAACTAATATCATATGATTCATGACAGAACTATTAATGGCCTCCTTCTCTCTCTCTGAATAGCGATTTTTCTGCCCTATTCCTTTTCCACCGAGTGCCTTCGCTCTACCTCTCAAGCGCTATTTCGCTTCCTCTCTGGTTTTGCGATTCTCTGTTCATGGTTTTGGGTGCTGATTTTAGGGCACAGGCGATGAATTTTGGGGCTTATTATTTTCGTGGCGATTTTGTGCAGCGCTGTCCCTCTTTCGCGTCTATTGCTGATGCCCTGTTAAAGCTTGTGCCTCCGCCTTTGTCGGTTTGTTTCACTGGCTCTTGCTCTATTGAGATTTGTGTGTTTTCGTTTGTCGCCTTCTTGGCGCTGGCTCGATTCAGATTTGTAGATGTTGATGGGTGTTTCTTGGCCCTGGATCCCATTTTTAGTTCTCTCCCTTCGATTCCTTCGAGTTTTAACAGATCGAAGGAAGAGATCCTTTCCTATGTTGCTCCTTGCGGGGTTGCTTCGATGTTGGAAGTGCCTCTCGGTCAGAGGGACCTTTCTACTCGTTTTGCTCCGTGTATTGTTTTTGCTGATGAGTTGGACGGTGTTGCTTATGACCAAACATCTCTTAGTTTTGGGTCGGTTGATGCAGCACTGGTTGAGTTCGACGGTTCTTTGGATGTTTGCCGTTCATACACGAGCCACAATCGAGATTTCATCACTCGATTTGTGCCTCGCTTAGTCTTTGTGGGATCGGCTGTTGACTGTGTTCCATTTGAGGATTCTATTGCTTTTGGGACTGTTGTCGATCCTGGTTTTGATGTTGCGACAGGGGTTAAGGAGTTGATAGCCTTAACTCCTTCAGTTGTCCGGCCAGTTGCTTTTGAGGTGGGCGTTGGCTCTGAACTCGTTTCTTCGGAGCCTCTGTCTCCACCAGTTTCTTTGGTGAATATTGAAGAGGCTTTGTCGACTTTGCTTACTATGCCGAGGCTGCTGACCTTGTCTCCGCCCTTTCAGGTTTGTAATGCTATCTGTTGGCAGGTGAGCAGCTCTGTTTTCTGTTTTGTTTATGTTGATTGTTGTGGGTTGCCTTCTGTTTTTTGGCTGTCGGTTCACTCGGGTTTCAGCTGTTGCTTGAGCCTTGTCACACTTTTGTGTGAGCTCCCTGACACTGCCGTCTCTGTTGAGACTGGGAGTGTGTCAGGTCCTTTGCTGCTTGTTGAGTTTTATTCGTTCTTCGTCTTCTTGTCGTCTTTCTATCTGCATCAGCATACCCGGCCTCAGAAGTATTTGTTGGCTTTTGTGTGCCGAATAGGTGGCGCTCACCCCAGGTTATTTGTCTGGGTTGTTTTACTGGCTGATCGTTGTTGGTTTCCTTTGTTGAGTCGTGACGAGGCAGATCCTATATCGTCACCGACTTTGTCTTTCTGGTGTAGACTTCCTTTTTCTGGGTTCGTTTGGCTTATTCGGAGGATTCTGCGGGACTGGAGCTGTTGGTTCGGGTGTTCTTTTAGCCCTGTTCGTATAGTGGCCACTCTTGACCACTATACGGATAGTCTGAGATTCTGCCAGCCTTTTTGCTCCTTCTTCCCATCTGATAGGCCTGCCTTGCGATTCTTACCGGCAACGCGGGGCTGTTTTGTTAGTAACAGTCCTGCATTGGTAAGACTCCGACAGCAATATGGGTCGCTGTGCGTTAGCGGCCTTACACTGCATCAATCTGGTTCTTTTGTTTCTGCTTTTTCTTCCTCACCTCTATCCGCTGTTTCGCCTTTCTCTTATCCCCCCTCGTCGGTTGAGGCTTCTCTACCGGTGTCGCTTTTCTCTTGCCATCTCGGAGTTTTTAGTTATTCTGCCTTTTTTTTATCAGATTGGTTTCTTCGGCAGATTGGCATGCGACTGATTCGCTTTCCCTCTTTTTGTCGGATTACCCAGGAGCACTCGGATCTTTCGGTTGCTCAGGGTCTCTCTTCCTCCCACTGCTCTTCTGTTTGCTCCCTTCCTGCTTCTTCTTGCTCTCTGTCCATTTCCATTCCTCTTATGAGTAAGGAAGAGATTGCGCTCCTTAACGAGCGTCTCGACTGCATTGCTAGGAATTCTTCACAGGCGCCATCGCCTCTTGGTGCCTCGTTGACTTCTGCTTCGGGTCCAGGTCTTGTAGTGTCTTCTGAGACGCTTCCCCAGCTTTCCGACTCTATCACCAAGACGTCTCGGCGTCGATCGCGTATAGTCCAGACTACCCCCCGCACCATTCGCACACACTCTATAGCGGCGTCCGAGTAGATCGACCGATCTACTCGGTACTCGCTTTACCTCGTCTGAGTCCTCTTTTTGGGGTTCCGGTTCTCGCTTTTAATGGCGAATTTGCTATTCTGGAATGTCCGTGGTATAGGCAATGATGCGTCTTTGGCTAGGCTTAAACGCATTGTCAAGAAGCACTCTGTTGGCTTGATCGCTCTTCTGGAACCCTTTCTGGGACCGGAAGGCATTTCAGGCATCGCCTTATCCTTGGGATTTGGCGGTGGCTTTGCCAATGTTTCGGGGAAGATTTGGATCCTTTGGTCCAAATCCATATCGGTCCAGGCCGCTTTTGATTCCCATCAGCTATTTTCCTTGGCCTGCTCGTCCCCTTCTTTTAGCTCTCCCTTTCTTTTCTCTGCGGTTTATGCCAAATGTGATCGACTGGAGAGAATAGTTCTCTGGGCGGACATATTAGGGCTCGATTCGCTGGGCTTCTCCGCTTCCGTGATAGGTGGTGATTTTAATATTGTTGCCTGCCAAGCGGAAAAACGGGGAGGAGCCGCCATCAACCGGGTTGCGATGGCGGATTTCAACTCTTTCATTGTCAGCTCTGGTCTGTCTGAGCTTCCCTTTGTTGGTTCTGCTTTCACGTGGTCCAACAACCAAGAGGTGCCGAACCGCATCCTTTCCCGACTTGATCGGGTTTTCGGGTCGGAGGAGTGGTTTCGTCTCCCCTACTCCTTTTCGATAGAGCACCTCCATCGGTCGTTCTCTGACCATGCCCCCATGGTTGTCCGCTGCTCTCCCCGCTCTTTAACGGGGCCATCTTCCTTTCGGTTTCAGAGCATGTGGATATCTCACCATTCATTTCTTCAAGTTGTCGATAATTCTTGGAGCGTTCCTCTTGTTGCATCCCCCTGTGAGATGTTCGGTCGTAAGCTTAAGTGTCTTAAAGTTTGCCTTAAGGATTGGAACCTTCAGGTCTTTAAGAACATTTTCGACCGCGTTCGTTTGGCCGAAGAGTCTCTTATCGCAGCCGAATCCTTGCTAGATGAGGATCCTAACGTGGCTAACAAGGAGGCCTGGGCTCTTGCCCAAACCTTTTTCTCCTCGGAACTTCGTATCGAGAACGACTACCTTCGTCAAAAGGCTAGGATCAAGTGGGTAGTTGTTGGTGATACTAACTCTAAATTCTTCCATTCCTCTATTCGTAAGAAGAATAACCTCCTCTCGATCCGTGAGATTTTGCGACAGGATCAATCTACGGCCTCATCCCCTGAAGATGTCAAAGAGACCATCCGGTCCCATTTTCAATCCTTTCTGGGCTCTCCTTCGGTCTCTGTTTCTGACCCTTCTCTGCTGGCCTTCATTCCTCGTATTGTTCTTTCTCCGGAAAGTGACCTTATCGCGGATCTCCCTACCTCTGAGGAGATACGTGCTGCTATCTTTGCGCTTAGCAAGGACAGTGCCAGTGGTCCGGATGGTTTCAACGGTGTTTTTTTCAGAAGTGCTTGGTCTATTATTCAGGATGACTTTTGTCTTGCTATTCAATCCTTTTTCTCTGGGGGTTCCCTTCCTTCTGGATGGACTTCGTCCAACATTGTCCTCATTCCAAAATGCGAGATCCCTAGGTCGTGTTTGGATTTCCGTCCAATCAGTCTTTGCAATTTTTTGAACAAAGTTATTTCTAAAATTTTGTCCTCTCGTTTGGCCCCTTACCTTGAGCGTATCATCTCTCCTTCTCAAGCGGGATTTGTAAAGGGGCGTTTGATTACTGATAACGTTCTGCTCGCTCAGGAACTTATTTCCCAGATCGACCGGAAGGTCAGGGGTTCTAATGTTGTCTTCAAACTGGACATGGCTAAGGCCTATGATCGCATGTCCTGGTTTTTTATCATCAAGGTCTTAAGGGCTTTCGGCTTTCCGGAACCCCTTATTGATTTGGTTTGGAGGCTTATCTCCAATTGCTGGTTCTCTGTTCTTATTAATGGATCGGCTCATGGTTATTTCAAATCCGGTAGGGGGCTGCGTCAGGGAGACCCACTATCGCCTTCACTCTTTGTGATCGCGGCAGAGGCTTTCGTTCGCGGTCTTCAATCCTTGACTATCTATGGCCAGATTCAACGCTTCGGGATACCGAGGGGCTGCCCCCTGGTCTCTTCCTTGTCCTTCGCTGATGACGTTGTCATTTTCTCTAATGGCAGCGTCTCCTCTGTCCGCCGGCTTCTCGACTTTCTTCATCAGTATGAGCGTTCTTCGGGCCAACTTGTTAACCCTGCCAAAAGCTGTTTCGTCCATGCGAAAGATTTGCCTCTCACTCGTGCTACGTGGATCGAGTCTGTCTCCGGGTTCAAGGAAGCCACCCTTCCTCTTCCTTACTTGGGTGTTGTCCTGTATCGCGGTATAAAGCTCAATGCTATTTTCGACCCATTGACTGATAAAGTTAGGGGTAAGATCTTACGCTGGAATGCTTCTCTTATTTCTCAAGTTGGTAGACTTGTTCTTATCAAATCCGTGTTGGATTCGATGGGAACTCATGTTTTCGCAGCTATGACCCCCACTTCTTCTTTCTTCCGGTCTTATCGGTCTTTGGCCTCTGCTTTCTTCTGGGGCAACAAGGACAGTGGCCGTCGACACCATTGGGTGTCGTGGGACGCGGTCTGTCGCCCCAAAAACGAAGGCGGACTGGGTCTGCGCAATCCAAAGGACCTTTGTGCTACCTTTGCCTGCAAATTATGGCAAAGATTTGGCGCCAACAATTCCTTATGGGCCTCTTTCCTCCATGCGAAATACTGCAGTCTTGAGGGTTCTAACTTCTCAGGTTCTCCGTCTTTTGCTAGTGAGACCTGGAAGCACATGCAGACGGTGAAGCCTTTCTCCGACACTCATGGTGGCTCTTCTGGTTGGGATGGATATCCTTTTTCCATCCTTAAAGCTTGGTCTTCTATTAGAATTCAAACCCCTGTTCGTCCGATCTTTTCTTTCATCTGGGACTCTCGTATTCCCCCCAAGGTCTCTATTTTGATGTGGCGGATTCTCCATGATGGATTGCCACTTGACGAGAACCTTCAAAAAATCGGTATCCCTCTAGTGTCTCGTTGTAGATGCTGCGGCAATGGGGAATCTGAATCCCTGAATCATTTGTTCTTTGGTGGTTTCTCGGTCAGATCGTGCTGGAATTACTTCGAAAACCTTCTTGATTATCGTCATTTAGCCAGCTCCCCTTCTGATCTCCTTAACTCATGGTGGTCTGGGAATGGTGGTAAGTCTCTTCGCTCTATTATTTTTCGCTTGATCCCCTGCCTCATATGCTGGCACCTCTGGTGTGCGCGGAACAAGGCAACCTTCGAAAACTCTAGTATGGATCCCTCATCTATTATTCGGTGTGTGAGGAAAGACGTCTTCCTTGCTTTCCGTGGTAGACCTTTCAGGGGTCGTTTGAACTCCCGTGCGGAGCATCTGGTCGGACATCTCTCTATCTCGTGTGCTTTGTCTCACGCTAGACTGGGAGTAGGTTGATCATCGCGAGCGAGCGCTGGCCTTCACCCAGCGCTCACTTCCCCTCCCCCCTTTTTTGTGTTTAATGTTGTTTTAGTTTTCCAGGTTCTTTTCTTTTTGGTTCTTCTATGGCTCGGATGGTTTTTGGTTGTCTGGTTTCGGGATCCGGCCTCCTTTTGATCGCTGGTTTTTGGTGGTTTCACTGTGGTTGTTCGGCGGCTTCGACTGGTCTTGATCTACTTTATGCCACTGGTTTGGCGTTGATGGCGTCTGCTTTACTCTGATTGCCATCTTCCGTGCGTTCCTTTTTTTTTGTTGGATTAGCGTTTACTAGGTGGCTCTCTTTTGGTTCGGCTTGGAGGTCTGGCCTTTTACTTAGGGTAAAGGCGGGTTTGTGCTTGTTGGTGGATCGTTTCCTCATTCTCCTCCACTATCTTGGTGTGGTTTTGTTGTTGTCTTTTGTGTATTGGTTTTATTTTCCGCTGTTGTTTTGCGGTATTTTCTTTTTGGTGGTTTTCGTCCCATCTTGTTTTCTATTTTTGTGAGCCCTCGGAGAAAGGCGTTTTTTCTCCTCTATATATATGATATATTTCTTTAAAAAAAATGATCATATAATACAACTTATTTCTCAAAACTATGGCTTAGTCTATAGTACCAAAATAATTGTAAATAATTTTAGATACTTTAGTATTTTCCAATGCATCATTTTTATGGTGAAAAAAAATACCATATTATAGATTTATTTCATAACGAGTATTCATAATATTCACATTGAAATATAACTATGTCTATTTTTTCAATCGACATTGAAAATAATCATTATTTCATAAATAATGTTCGGTATGCTTTACAAAAATAATTTTCGTAATTTGATGCAATCAATAAGTGCAATATGGCATGCTCCCACTATTTCCGCTATTACTATAACAGAATACTAAATTTCGAGGTCCATCATTTACTTAATATAAATTATTTATTTCATATACTGCAACTATTTTACAGTGGAGAGTTCTTTGATCAAATTTCCTGAACTCAAAGAAATAAATCTCATAGAAAACAATTTTCAATATGAAAATGCATGTTGGACTAGAAATCATATTTCTTAATCCAATGTTAAGTATCAATTATTATTATTACAATTCACGTTCTTGATATTTTTATGAAGCAGAAGTGACTATTCACTCTCTTCATCTCAACTATACCTTCAATCACATTTACTCTTATACATTCATTTTTCTTTCTAAATGGCAAAACCATTCAAACAAAAGCCTTTTCTACAACATCATAACAAACTCTTTATAAAGATGCATTTGATCATCCTTAACATTTAAGGACATAGAACACGATCTTTCTTGTAGTTTTGGTCTAGTGTTACATTTAAAACAATACAATCTCTTTGCAATCAATCAAATTGAACAATCGATCCCACAATAGTGTTTATTGGCAAATTTTGAATGAACTAACTTCATCGAAGCATCGTACATTATGAACTGTGACTGTTTCCCATATAATACTTATACGCTATAGCATATGGATCAAATATCCATAGTCTTGTATTGCTTTTAGAGTTTGAAACTCATAGAATCAATACACGGTCTCAACCAAATAAACGGGTAAGCGACCAAATTACGAATGAATTCAGTAGTTGTAAAATCATATGCTTGCATGGGTGTTGAAATATTAACATGTAAGAAGCAATTTTTAGTAAGTATATGTTATATTTCTATTTATTAATCTTCAGTTCAGTTCGATTGTATATCTTAGTTGATAAACATTTATCAATCATATTAAATGTACAAATTTATCAATGTAGATTATTATAACATTATATAACATATGTTTTTATAATATTAGAAATGTTAAATATTATCATTTCATTTTTCCAATTAGGCACCCACTAGTCTTTTATGTTTCGCTTTTATGTTTCACTAACCCTAAGCGAAACATAGAAGTATTTCGACTTCACTAATGAGTGTTAGGACTTGTATATTTTGGGATTCTGACCTTGAGGAAAGCAACAAATCATACTCCCATATACGATGGATAACTCCTTATCGGTTGTATCACATACAACTCCTAACCCATGGTTCCTTTCCCTAATCCCGCCTTTACCTTGAGGAATGCTCAACAAGTAAAGTAGAATTATTCACTTGGACCTACCATTTCGCGGCGGCCTAAGTATAATGCACATACCTTGAGGAAAACTCAATAAATATGTGTAGTTATCTTACCCTTCTATTTTAAATATTAATAATACTACATATAACATCCCTAGCTTGAGGAAAGCTCAACAACTAAAGAGGATGCAAGTAATCTATTAATATATAAATGGTAAAGGACAATATTATATTGAAGATTAATAATCTTCAACATATGATATTGAGTGACTTATGGAATAATGTATTTCTCATGAAATACCCTCGTGATTCAAGTGTCAAACACATCGAAAACCACAGTATACGTACATTTACGTATGTCTGTACTCCTTAAGTCTATTTAGGGTTTTTTAATGTTCCACATTTAATCATACATTCATATAATATAAGTTTTATTATTATATAACTTTTATATTTGGTATTACTTATATAATTGTCTTATATATAATATTATTTTAGTCAAATCTTATTTAATTAATTTGAATTAATTAACATTGTAATTAATTTATATCATCTTAATATAACATTTATATTAAATATATATAATATACTACAACCTTTATGGTACAACACATATGTCATATCTATATATGTCTGTGTCTGTGTTTATTATTTAATTAACTAACCTTTTAATTAATTTATTTAATTAAATAATTTAATTTAATTATATTAATTTTGAAATTCATTTATATATACATTCAAGCTAACATTTTAAAAACACATAACATACATCATAATATATAATACATGTATATATTTATTAATTAATTAACTTATTTAGTTAATATATTTTATTAATCTCGTTAATAAATTTTATAAATTTTGAAATTAATTTAAATTATATTTAAACATTTTGAAAATTTATTTTTTAAAATTAATTAATTTCGGCTGTATATTATAATAATTTTCCAAAAAATATAAAAATTGATTATTAAATTCTTAGTTTTTAGTAGAGAGCTTACTTCATGATAAAATAATTTCTAAAAATTTAAAAGCTAATTTTTGGAACATATTTTATTTTATATAAATTATTTAAATAATATTAAATAATTAGTTAAAAATACTTTACTATTAGTCGAAAATTATAATTATAGTAAACATACATGTATAAAATATGTGTTCAATTATTAGCATGATATGAAGATGTAAATAAATCAATATCATATAATTATAATTAAATTTATACTAATATATACACACATATGTGTGTGTGTGTATATATATACATATATATATATATGTATATGTATATGTATACTGGTAAAAAGACATAGGTTCGATTCCTACCATGCGCTTCCCTATCCTATATAAATTTACCCGGGGATATGGGGGCTTGGATCAGCGGACGACTTTACTATACCCTCCTCAAGAGTTTACCGGCCTGCCGGGTTCTCCTGCGTTTTCAAAAAAAAAGTATACATACATATATATGTGTATGTATATATGTGTGTGTACATATATATTAATAAAAAAATAATTTTATGTATAAAATATTTGGCTGTGCATATTTGATTTATACGTAAAAATTGGTTTCTTTATTATATACATATAACCAATCTAGTATGTGACCACATCAATACATATGAGAACCTTCACCTAACTAACAATATAATGTATGTGCATATATATATATATATGTGTGTGTGTGTGTGTGTAATAATATAATATTATGAGATTGTATGCAATATAATATGGTAAAGACATACCTAAGACTAATGCCTTAGAGCATACCTAGTAATGATGAACTCTCTCTACTTTGAAATCTTTTCTATTCAGCAGACTTCTAATCCTTGAACCGTAGACCTTTGACAATCATATAGTACTTGTTTTGAATTGATTTGATTTAGATTTGCTTAAGCTCATAAGGGATGTGGTCGACCAGCAATAGAAGAGATAGCAGCAACCAAAAAAGTCCTCACTAATTAGGGTTAAAGGTTTTTTAAATAGCGTAATATAAAGGGAAAGTTATGGATTACATCTCATACCAATTCTCACTAAATCTGAGCCATCCATTTTCAACCACTCTAGCCCGTTATTAGCCACCCCATATAGGCTTCATAATAACCAAATTATCACCATATCATCATGATTTAACATCCCATTTAAGCCCAATTAAATATTTATTAATTAAATCTAATTTACTTGCTTATCGATATCACACATCAATCGATATATTTATAACTATTGTAAATATATTTAATAATATTTATTCCTCAAATTATTTTATAAAATTATAAATAATATTTCATATATATTAATTAATTTAATTAATTTATAACGATTATAAAAAAATTAAATCGTTTGGTCTAAAGAAAATTCATTATTCCGGTTGTGTTGCTCGTTATGTGTAAATTTTGTCAGCGATTAACATCGAACTATTCGAATGTTAATGTTTACACGTCGCTAGCAGGTGGTGTGACATTTTGGCAAAATTTATCGCTTACTCATTTTCGGTAAAATCCAGTTTTATTTTATTAAGCGCTGCCCGGTTGTGACATTTATTTACACCAATTCTCTTCGTCAGAACTATATCACTTTGAACTTATGGAATTTGGTAATTGTCAAAATTCCAGTATCATCAATATTCAACCCCATAATCTAAACACAAAGTCCTTGGTTCAATAATAACAATTATTATTAATTGAAATGCTCCGACCAGAGGCTTTGACTTTGAATTAACTTGAGTTAACCGTGATACTAACCCCATATAACTGAGGAGACAAACCCTCTCTTGAATAGTGCTTCACTTCCAATACTTCCAGTCGACCCAACTGTAGCCACACGATGGACACTGTGCCATGATTTGACTATAATCAAAGCGGAGCTTTCATATTGAAGATTAATAGTATTCTCAAATCGAGAGATCTGTGCAAATAAGCCACATCGACATTTTCTGTTTGATCAAAGTTATATGAACCAACATAAAACTATCGAGTGATTCGTTCTATATTTATCCAATAACTATCAGTACATAAACCCTAGGTGCCCTTAGTAGTCATGAGTAATACACAGCCTAACATTTGGAGGGCATTATTTATTCTAGTCTAACCGAATACATCAATATCCAATCTCGATGCATCTTGACTAGGAACATCTAAAATGGTATTATCCACAAAGTTTCAATGTCGAAGCAAAGACTATAAGTGACAGCGTCACAAAGAAACCAATGCCACTAGGATCGATGCCGAAAGCCTACAGTGCCGCATCTCATCAATAAAAGGCCATATACAATGCATGTTTCCGATACATAGAGATATATAATGAATGACGAATCTCTTATATCATTAAGTAACATTGTGATTTGTTGGTATACTCTGGGTCGCATCTCATGCAACTTCACTACTCAGCCATGCCGCATATCATACAATGTTGTCTCCCATCCATACCGCCACTCCTTCATGCTGCCTTCCTTCTATGTCGTGTCTCATGTGATGATGCTTCCTCTCAATATCAAGCCTCAGGTGATACCACACCACTTCCGTGTTGTATACTATCTACGCTGCATTTCATCAGTAAGGAGAATGAGGACACCACAGTTAGTCGATGTAGCATAGATTTCATACCACCCATCATCGAAGTCATATGATTTATGCATGCCATACTTTCTCAATGTCGCCTCTATTCAGCGTCATTGCTCATTAATGCTACCACTAAAGCAATGCCACATATCAACAAGGCCGAGATTGATGTTGCACTTAACCAATATCGATTTTAATTAGTGTCGCCTCTTGTCAATATCAAGAATCAGTGTTGTAGTCGAGTAATGTCGCTTATCATCAAAACCCTCTCGCTTCAATGTTGCATTATATCGATACCACACTTTGGAGATATCACTGTAGACCATCGATACGACGTTGATAATTACTATTGTCAATGTCCATAAAAAAGCTAACAAAATGTATAAGAGATACTAAACGATGCCGCCCCATATCAACATTTGCATCATATTGGTGCCATCTTCCATTGTTGAAGCATTCCAATGATCATCGAAAGTAAAACATGGAACCTAGCGCCATTGATGACGTCAAAGACTACTCATGTCAAAAATTGGACGTCAAAAGAGGCATTGAGCAGCAGCATCGAACCCTTCTACCCCTATAAATACGACCCTAGGGGTGAGGAGGAAGAGGATATCATTTCTTTTCTCAACTCCCAAAATTAAACGCTTGTAACCTTAAATTGAATTGGGGACAATTCTAATCTGATTGTAATCATGCTCGAGTTATAAGAACAAGAACTTGGACATGCATATTACTTTGATTGTGCACTTTGAACACTATTGGACATGAATACGCAAATAATAAAGCTCTTTAGACCCAAAGCAATTATGATTCCATTTTACCTGGTTTCACGTGAACTTTAGTCTAAACTAGTGTTTATATGCATATCTCTTATCTTGCCTATTACATATGGACATTAGTGTACGAACATAAGCGCTACCGAATTAGTTCGTTAATATGCTTAGTAGGTTATTTCACATACTTATCACTTATCTTCTTTCTCTTTTAGTTATATGACATGAGATTTGGAGTACCCTATTCCTAAAGACCCTATGGATTCTCGAATATATTATTCCAAGTGATCTTAAGAGCCCTCAAATATTTTTTTCCAAGGGACTATAAGGGATCTTGAATATCATATTCCATAATGACATATGAGTCATCAAAAGTGCAACATCTAAAACCTATAGGCATTATAGCTCATCTCCTAATGATATCATCTTGTACTTAGCCTTGAATGATAGATTTGTTTAATTCAATCAATACCGACGAAGCCATCCTTAACCTTATTATTCTATATACTCGAGTCAAGAATCCATTTATCATCCACGACATCATGGGTATTATACAATTCTTGGTTTAACATTTTGACGCTAGAAAGAGGGCTCGAACCTCCGCTCCTGTTTGATTCTCTTTGCAAACTAATTTGGGTAAATTTGTATTTCAGGAAAATGGGAAGATCAATGTAACAACCCGCATATTTATCGATTTTATATTTAAATATTTTATTTAAATATTCTATCGTTAGTCGGATTTTAGTCTGAAAAGCTACATTTTGCATACGGTCAAATTAGGACTCGAGACCACTTCCATTGAGTTCAAAATGATGTTTGCAATCTTTTTAAGTATAAACTTTGATATGTTTGGAGTTGGTGGAATTTCACTACTTTTTCACTTGAGACTTTGGTTTGGGCTTTTAGCCTATTAGACCCAACCTTCACCCCCTCTCTTCATAACTTCATTTCTGTTTGCTTAAACATTCAAGCTTCATCAAAAACGGAGGAGGGAATGGGAAATTAAAACTCTAAGCTCAAGTTCTCTTGCAAATCCATCATTCAACTCCAAATTCAAAGAGAAGACATTGGATTCAAGCTTCTTGTGTTGAGATTGAAGAGGAATTGATTCTTGCTTGCTTTAAGCTTCATCTTCATTGATTTTTGGTGCAAAGGTGAGATTTTTATCTCACATTCTTGTCTATAACTATCTTTGATTGTTGGGAATGAATTCCTATCACTTGTGCATGTGTATTTGCATTTGGTTTGGATTGGATTGGTGAAAAACCCCAATTTTTAGTGTTTTTGGCAAAAATCTGGCCTTAGATCGTTCTGCCTTGCTAGCTCACTCGCGTGGAAAAGTCTCTGCCTGCATATAGCTCGTTCTGGGCTTAGGTCGTTTGCCCCTTAGCTCGTTTATTCCTTAGGTCGCTCGGCGATCTAAAACATCGCTAGGTCGCTTGCCTAGTTCGTTAACACACTAGGTCGCGATCGATTAGGTCGCTCTGTCTTCCTTCGCTAGGTCGTTTCCTAGCTCGCGATCGATTAGGTCGTTCATTCATTTAGGTCGCTTGACCATTGAAGCATCTCGAGACCAGTTAGGTCGTTACGTCCTAGGTCGCGCCATCTCCTAGCTCGCTTCCTATAGGTCGCTCGACCTGTTTTACAACTAGGTCTCTCACTAGTTAGGTCTCACGCCTAGCTCGCTTCCTTTAGGTCGCTCGACCCGTTTTACCACTAGGTCGTTTGCCTAGGCCGTTAACACGCTAGGTTGCGCCATTAAGTCGCGCCTTCTCCTAGGTCGCTCGCACCACTTAGCTCGTTCCACATTAGGTCGGCCTCTGTTAGGTCGCGCCCCTGTTTGGTCGTGCCACTTATAGGTCGCACTAATCCCTGCTTTAGGTCGCTCGGCCTGCTTACTCATTAGGTCGCGCCTCTATACCATTGCTCCTTTGGTCGTTGCACTCTAGATCAGCCATGTTCGTTCTCATGAGCATTCCTACTTTGATGGTTTTGTAATTGATTTCTTTGGCTTTTATTCACGTCATCGAATGTGAACATTTGTGACCGATTGTTTCTACAATCATTTTTGTGATTTGTCATTTTAAAAACATAAAGGTTTTAATACTAGTAGTAAATATCAAAACCCTTTCTTCCAAACGATTTCAACACTATTTTATTACAAAACTCTTTTTCTTAAACCGTTTTCCAATCTATTAGTATATACAAGCCTTTACCTCACTTGGATGAGAAATCTAATTAAACGGCTTAGTAAAACAAGTGGTATGAAACGCTTGCGTTTGCTTCGTCGGTTAATTCTTGGACTTGTTCGATTGAACCTCTTGTGACAATTTTCTAGTGAAGATCTACAGTTTGTTCGTAAATATTTAAGTTAAGCAAGTGGTTATGGGACATGAAGCTAAACTCGTATATTTACTAGCTTGGTGTGATTGACACTTCTTGATGATCATGACGATCATTTTTGTGATTTAGACTAGCAATTGAGCGATGTCTCTTTGTCTGCGAGGGAGACTAGACCCCGTTTGTGTGATGTTTCTACTCACATATGTGGGGTAGCGCCCCATGGTCTTCAGGCCATTTTAGTGGAGTTTTGACTCAAGGTCTTCGGGCCTTTCCAGTGAAAATGGTTAGCAACCATGGAATAGCTTTCCGTCTTGTGATACACGTGTTGGTGAGCTTTCATGCTCCCGTTCTTGTGATAGGCCTCCCCCTTTTTGTGATTTCTGGATTTCTTGAGATGATTTCTGGAATTTTGTGCTTCACCAATTTTCATGATAAGTTTTATCAATTTTTGTGCATTGGTGAATTTGTGTGTCATTGACTTGTTATGAATACAAGCTTAGGGTATGATACCCTATTTTATCATTGAGAAGATTCTTGTGATATTGATTAATCTCATGTTGATTTTCAATTACATACTTATAGTAGTATGTCGTTATGGTTATTACATGTTTATGCCATATCTTTTATTCTGTATCATGTCATCTGATATTTATAGCTAGACTAATCCGTTTATTATTTTCTTATGAAATAATACTCGGGTCAGACCGAGATGTTACAGGTGCTTCTGCTTGACTTCTCTTCTGGGATTACTCTGACTTTTGGCTAACTACTTAGATTAGTAGTTTTTGTTGTATACATTTGAGATATAGACTCTGTGATGTATACTTATTCTTTTATGTAGCTTGTAGCTATTCTTTTGTATTATCGTGGATCTTTCAGACCACTACTTTGTTGTACACTTTCAGGTGTTATATATATATTCATATCTTTTTCCGCCTTTGTGATATGGATGTCTGTGACTGATTTGTGTTATGTTTATTTCTATATTTGTTTCCGAAGATATTATAGCCACTGTGTGATAGCTTTGAGTTTGTATCGGTATGTCGGATTTCCTCCTTAAATGAAATGCATGCTATACTATCTGACATATCGGTGCTCGCACAAAGAAATTACATGGATGGTCGCTCCTCAACAGCCTTATTCTCCATGCTAGTTGACAGCATTACTCCGTAGTGTTCTTGGCTAGCGTGGGTATAGAGGTGTGGCATCACAATCAAAGTGAATCAATGCTCTTAATGAAGAAGCCATGCAAACAACAACTTTAGAAAAACGTCGTTCCCAACTTCAACTTGGGAAATGCAAAGCGGGACAACCATTGAAGCCGGCACAACCTACCAACAGCATGGCTAAGATTAAAAACCTAGAACAACAATTATCAATGATGAAAGAACTTTTAGAATAAATCTTTACTCAAAAGTCTTCCAAAACCACCAATCTCATAGAAGAAGATGAGGTAGAGTCCCCAAGAAGGGGCTTAGATTTCTCTTTGCTTAGAATTAAAAGTAGAAGCAAGGTCGTTATGACACCACAAAAGAGAAAAAATCACCAGCAAGCTAAGAAACCAAACTTTCTCCATGGTCTTTGGTGGATAACAAAGTTAAGGCAGATTAACAAGAGAGATTAGAGGAGAAGTCCAAGGAGCAATCTGGAAGTTCAACCTCTAAGGGATACAAACCTATTAGAAGCAATTATCACAGCGACGAAGCTTATCCAAGAGACATGGCCGAGAAAATGGCAAAGGATACACTTAATCTTAAAGGAAAAAGAACTCTCGATGATAGGGTTAACAATAACCACGGAGAAGCTCCATCCACAGAAGAGATCATGTCCACTAGGATCCCATCCCACATCACAATTATTTCCTTGAGATATAATGAACCACTGACCCAGATGATCACCTGATGGTCTTAAATGGATTTATACAACGCTTTTGTGGCTGTGCGTTTAGGCTTTTCCTTACTACTTTCCAAGGTGCAGCAGCCAAGTGGTATGGACAATACCATGAGAAAACCATCTATTCTTGGAAACAATTCTCTTATGAATTCTCAATGCAGTTCTGTATTTGTAAAAACCCTACTATCAACTACACTATACTGGCTAATATCAAGCAAAGATTAGGGGAGTTATTGGACGATTATCTAAGGAGATTCAATATAGAGACACTGAAGGCAAAAGGGATGACCGATAGGGACAAGTTGGTGGCAGTACACTCAGGATTGATTGAGCAAACTTCATTCTGGAAGGAGCTCTATATACACGGATGCAGAGATTTATAAGACTTCCACTTCCAGGCTGACAAATTCATTCGTATGGATGAAAAATTTCATGCTAAGAAGAAATCTCAAGCCCAAAAGGAGTTCGAAAAAACAGGCTATAACCATAGCCATAAGAAACTGAGATGGGAGAAAGTCCCTGACACCAATCACATTGCCTGAATAAACTGCTATCTTACTTATACGCTATAGCAAAGGAAAAAAATGATTTCCCAATATCATACAAAGCTAAGACTAATCCTGAAATAAGAAGAGAAGAAGACCATTACGCTTATCATAAGTCGAATGGGCATAAAACTAATGAATGTCATGTTTTAACGGGCATAATTCAACGTATGATTCACTTTGGATGCTTAAAGGAGTTTGTTAAAGATAACCAAAACATGGCTCGTTTTGAAGATCCCCACCAAAGACTCCAAAACAATGCTGCCAACTTAGTGGAAAGTGATGACCTCCCGGATTTTGTACCACCCCTTAATAGAATCGATGTGATCCATGAAGGACTGCATCTAGTTGGAAGTGGTAAAGGAGCTAGGGACCGCTATCTACGAGAAGCAAAAGAGGGAATTTTCTCTATTCACAAAGAACCATCGCCCAAGAATCTCAGGTTCTAAATTCAGATGCACAGCCTGACCATCACTCCATAAGAGCTAAGGGGAGGAGTTCGTCATCCGCACAATGATCCACTCATGATTACTGCCCAAATTGGTCTATTTGTGGTTTCCAAAATTTTGGTAGATATGGAAAGTGCAGTCAACGTGATCTTTAAACATGCTTTTTATCAAATGGAAATTCTAGAGGAGTAACTAGAGCCAAGCTTTGAACCCATTTTTAGGTTCAACAACAAAGGATCAACTCCTATTAGGCAAATAAGGCTTTTGGTGCAGATGGGAATTTCGCCCAACTCCACGACATTCGAGACCCTCTTTGTCATCATGGATCAACCATCTTATTATAATACTTTCTTTGCGAGGCCAACTTTAGATGAAGTTGATGCTTTTGTTTCACCAAAAAACTTGATTGTGAAGTTCTTAAGAAAAAATGGATGGAGAACAATAAGAGGAGAACAATTTAGCACTCGTGAAGTGTATTTTTCCATTCTTAAGCAATATAAATGGGACTATCTTTCTTATTATGACTTAGGAAAAACTGAGTTAATTAGAAACAATATTAGCAAGCTTTGGATGAGGGTTTTTCTAACAAATCATCCAAAACAAAGATGAAGCCTATTGAGAGAACTAAGCATGTATTGAGAAAATTTGATTTCTCTAGGAAGAAAAGGTAGAGGAAGGAAACAAACTTAGTGGAGGATGAAATAGAAAGTGAAGAAATAGTCAATGAGTTAGATTGTAGAAGCGAGAAAGAACGAATGAAACCCACAGAGGACCTCAAGGAAATATTCTTAGATCCAATTGATCTAGCAAAGACAGTTAAAGTTGGAAAGGAGTTGGGGAGCAAACTTAAAGCAAAACTAATTCAAAGTCTAGCAAAGATATATTCGCATGGATCCATTCATATATGGTTGGGATAGATCCAACTGTCATGTATCATGCTCTGAATATCAATCCAAATATAACACTTATTCGATAGAAAAAGAGGCAATTTGATAAAGTTTGGTCTAATGCATTAAAAAAGGAAGTCAAAAATTGCTTGAGAATGGATTCATCAGAGAGGCACTTTATCCATGGTTGGCCAATCTAGTACTGGTTAATAAATCCAATGGCAAGTGGAGAACGTGTGTAGAGTATAGTGATCTAAACAAGGCATACCCAAAGGACTACTATCCACTTCCTGGAATATATCAATTGGTTTATGCAAGCAGTGGGCACAAACTTTTGTCTTTCATGGATGCATATTCTAGCTACAATCAAATTCCCATATTCAAGCCAAATGAAGAGAACACTAGTTTCATAACAGTTTGGGGAACCTATTATTATAAGGTAATGCCCTTTGGGATAAACAATGCTAGTGCCATATACCAGAGATTGGTAAACAAAATGTTCAATAGGCAAATCAGTCAAAATATGGAAGTATACATGGATGATATGTTAGTTAAGTCTCATGAAGGGAGTAGTCATTTAAAAGATCTTGAGGAGATGTTCGAGGTATTGCGAAAGTATCAAATGAAACTTAACCCATATAAGTGTTATTTTGGAATTCAGTCTGGGAAGTTCCTGAGATACATTGTTAGTGCCTTGGGAATTGAAGCTAACCTAGACCAGATTTAGGCTATTAAGGACATGGCAAAGCCTAAAGTGAGTAAAGACGTAATGAATCTAAATGGAAGAGTAGCAACATTAAATAGGTTCATTTCCAAGGCCACCGACAAATGCATTCTATTCTTCGATGTGATTAGGAAAAAGAATAACTTCGAATGGAGAGAAGACTGTTAAAAAGATTTCAAGGAGTTGAAAGACCATCTTGAGAAACCACTAATCCTATCTAGTCCTGTAGAAAGGGAGAACCTTTATCTTTATATAGCAGTTTCTGAACATGCAGTTAGCTCTGTATTGATAAAAGAAGAGAAAGATCCAGGATCGTTTTCACCCTTGGGGGGGTGAATAGGGTCTACTAAATATTAATGTGGAAACAAAAACAAAAACAGAAAGTAATGTAGTAAAGATCACACATAGTTTCACCCAGCTTCGGGAAAAACCAACCTACGTGCTACCCCATGGTTTCTACTAGAAATTATGTAATTAGTCGCTTACAAAAATACGTAAACTTGCGATACCCGCTAACTTGATTAACCTAACTCTAAGCTCAAAACCCTTCCATAACTCAGCCACTAAGTTGCTAATTCTCAAACTACATCACGTAGTCTGTACCTAGTTACACAACTAGAAATTTACAAAATATTAAAAGAGAAAATTACAAATAGAAATAAAACTAGAAACAAAACCCTATATTTATAACTGAAGCCCAATACACAAAAAAACGGCCCAAGTAACTATAATTAGAGAGAAGACTGTCTCCCTTTTTTTTCAGTTTGTGTAATATCTTCGCCCGATTTCTTTTACTACTCTTCAAAATTAGGGTTTCGTTCGAATTGAAGCCGCCGCTTGGAAATAGAAATTCAAATTGTTTGCCTTGATGCTTTCGTTCCTCAATTTGCTTACTGCTGCTTCTTCGATCAGTGTTATTCGATTGCTTCAGAGGGTTGAGTTCGACTTTGGTATGTTTTTGTTTCTTAAATGCTTTCGATGATTATTTTCTTGAACTCTTAATTTTTTGCGGATGATGAATTGGGTATTTATAGGGATCAAAACCCGATAATTTTGTTTCGTATATTTTGATTTGAATTCTTCAATTGCTGTGCTCGGCCATTCGGTTCTTGTTGAACGATTGTGTGATTTCTGACTTGTTCAATGGTTGAATATATTTTCGATATATTTGAATATGCTTAAATTTATTTGCTCCGGTTCCGTTCTTTGCTGCCTATGACTTGTTCAATTTATCATTCGCTGTTCCATTTTCTGAGATATGTTTCCTTATGACCTCTGATTGAATTCCCTTGATTTTGTTCAAACTACTACAGATAATTTTTGATTTTTTGAACACTTCAACAATCTATTTTTCGTTTGGCCATTTCTATTCGAAACATCTCCTTGACTGATTCATGACCCACGGCTGCTTCACTGTTTTGCTGTATTATGATTAGTTGCCCTGGATTCTGTCATTTCATTTCTTTTTTTTTCTAATATGATTTGAAATTTGTGACTTGATTTGATAAATTGTGTTGATTTGAAAACTTGATTGATTTGATTTATTTTGTGCTTAACTAGATATTTCTTCATCATAATGTTCCCTTGTGTATATACATACATCATATAAATAAATATATATATATAGATTTTCCTATACTCTTTAGACCATATGTAAATGTTTTGCCCACTTACACTATATTTAACATGCTAAAGTTTGTACTTCCTTGTATATACACTATATTTAACATACAAACAAAAATAGCTACTTACAAGTATTTATTTTTATTTTTATATATTTTATTATATCATAAGTTTTGTATATACATACATACATATATATAGATTTACATATACTCTATCTTTATATTAACATATATATCTATACTTATATATCTTTTTGCCATCATATACATTTTTACATTTTTACTTATTACCTTTAGATATATACATACTCATTTTATCATATTTTCATATACATATATATTTACATATTTACATATTCATCTATACAAGATATACACATGTTTACCTATATATATATATAGATATTTATATTTCCATATGCACTATTTTTATAAACATTTACCAATATATATATAGTCATAAGTTTAAAATTTTGCCATTATGAAGTTTGTACATTCATGTATATATTTTTATTTACATATACAACATTTTTCATAAACATATATACACATATATAACTTATATATTTATATTAAACATCATGTATATGGATGTTCTATCTTAAATTTTTAATGGTGGAGTTTATATACATATATCTATAAAATTTATCGTATCCATAAAGTTACATTTAAAATTAAATATAGTTTAATCAATATATTTAGATATTTTAAATATCAGAAAATTTATCTATTTGACTTATAAAATTAATACTTCAATATTTAAAATTTGTTAATCATTTTTCTCTAATATCGAATTTTGTTATTTAAAGTTTATCTAAGTTCATATCAATAAATTACTATAATAAATCATTAAATTTTATTTTTAACCATTTTAATTCAAAAAATTTATTAAATTTAATAATTTTGAATAGTTAAAATTTCGGGTCGTTACAATCTCCCTCACTTAAAACTTTTCGTCCTCGAAAAGGAACAAAGTAAGAAATTTAACACACGATAGATTTTACTCACAATATTCAACTTATAAAACATAAAAATCAGTAATACAACTATGTGCAACTCATAAATGTAATGCAACTAATAGGGATGACGGCAAACTACATGCAACCAAACAGCATAGCAATCCTAAGCAAGAAACAATCATATCTAGCAACCATAGCATATAATCATTTTATTAGAATCCGTACGATATATATACCATTCGTACGTATAACAATTTCGATCTCTTATTTGAATATGCAACTTTATTTTCCGAACTAGTATTAGTAGCCCGACTACTCTAGTGCGGACTCTAATCCGACCTCTTGATTAGAAACTTCCATCCTCCTTGCATAGCAATAAACTATGATAGAGAACTTCAGATTTGTATCAAAAATCTATATCAGTGTTCGTCGTCGAGAATCGAGTGAACAATCCTAAATCGGGTAGGTATGAATTACCTTAAAATCGTGTATTCAAATCTGAATTAAAACTGTAAATGGAATTAGAATGGTCTATATACAACTTACGTATTTATTCTACGGTTTCTTAATTGCACCAATAGATAATTTGAGTGGTTTTTATATTCAAAATATAAATGCTTGAAAAAAATTCTTTGTTAAAAATTCTTTTATAACAAAATACTTTTATATCAAAAATACTTTTGATAATCGATGTTTCCACAAGTGTATCCTCGTTCTTACAGAATCTAGTAATACGTTGATCAGGCGCAAGACTAGAAATCTCTAAGTACTTAGTAAACCCGTTTCAACACCCAGTGAAAATACTTGGAAAACTTTAAAAACAGATATGGAAAGTACAATCCAATCACCGAAATAAAACGAACGGGATCGTCGTGGAACGTAGTCCTTTAAGTCGCTCTCTCGCTAAGTCGAGAGGTCAGAGCGACGCGGCCTCGGGTGACGTTAGGCAGCCACTACCCCACGTCTTATGCCATGACATCCAAAACAACCATAGATCGTAGATACATAATGGTTTCGCTTGGGTCCCCTAGGAAACATCCGTACCTGTGAGCAATCACTACTCTATGAATTTCGCTATGCAAAACACTCGCATGGATCGTAGTCTACTTAATAGTAAAACTGGTGGTTACATCGCTATCACCCATAGACTCAAGGCAATCATCTGCCTCTCGAATTACGCCATATGGACCACAGGTACACAATGGTTTCGCCTGGTTCCCCATGAAACATCCGTACCTTAGGGAAATCGCTCTACCCAGGTGGATTACGTTGAAAAACGACCATAGGTCGCAGTTACACAATGGTTTCGCCTGGTTCCCCCAAGAAACATCCGTAACCGTAAGCTTTCACAGCCCTGCGAATTTCGCTATGCAACCGCGTCGTAAGACCATACGTTACGCTATGGAATTCGAAGGAACTCATGAGTTTATGTCCGGATGACCCGAATTAATAAATAGAATGTATCCACAATGTGGCTACAAAGCGGATAATCAAGCAGAATGTACTTCCCATATCTTTAATTTCAAAAATGTATATCATACTATACATAGTACCTTTTAAAATCATCAATTTCGAATATATCATTCTTATATAATTCCGTTATATATAAGATCTTCGCTTTTCAAATCGAGTACCTTTCAAAATCAATAGTTTTCGAAATAACTTCATACTTATACAATTGATTTTCTATAAGTTCGAAAACTTCCTAATCAACATTTTTATATAGTCAAAGGTTCACGAAATCAGTCACTTTCAAATATCGGTCCAGCTTCAAATTCATATATGATTTCAACAATCATTTTTCAAATTAAATATTATTCAATATTCATATATTTTAAAATTCCAATCATCAGTTTTCAAAATTTACTTCAGTTTCATATTTACATAAAGTCATATCTATATAAAATTAACTTTCTTTCTAAATCACTTTGTAAGTAACTAAGTTTTAAAACCACAATTTCTTTTCAAAATCAAATACTTTATAAAATCCTTTATACATAACTGCCCTTATAAATTTTTATTTTATTTTATTATTATTATAAATTATTATTTTATTTTATTATTATTATTATAAATTATTATTTTATTCATAAACATTTCCCAAACAATTTCATTATAAAATCTTTTCAAAACTAGATTTCATATTTGTACATAATTAAAATTTGCTTTCAAAATCATTTTGCAAATAAATAAGAGTTTATAAATCAAAATTATCTTTAAAATAAATTTGTAAAATAAATAAGTTTTTTTCTTATCCCTTTATTATCCAGGAATATTTCTTAAAGCAAAATTTCATTGAAAACATTTTAAAATAAATTTTATACTTAAATAATACAAAATAGGCTTATACAATTTACTTATCAAAATATTTAGCTTTATTATTATTATTTTTTTAAATTTTCAAAACTAAACTTCCTTATAACTTTCCAAAATACTTTTATACTTTTTGAAAATGCTTATCATTAAAAATTAATTCTCAATTTGGAAGTGTTCGACTAATCAGAATAGTCGAAAAATCAAATTTCAATTCAAAGTTGAAAATCAATAATCAATCATCTCAACAAGATGCACAATCAATCAATTAATCAATCTCAATGCATAGGGTACAAGCGTTCATAATATCATTCAATCAAAACTCGAGAATTGAACACCGGGTTCATTTTAAATAGATATATACGTATATCCTTCGAATATCAAATCATACTTCAGGGATCTGAATCAAAATCAGACTTTTATTTTCTTTGAAATCATTTTGAAAACATTTCTTATTCAAAAAAATACCTTTCAAATAGTATATAATACATATATATTTTCAAAACCTAAAATCAATTACAAGTATCCGGAATTCAAATTCTCAAATTTTCAGTTTGAATTTCCTTTTTGTTTATTTATTAACCATGTCTAGATAAACCATATTTCATATATCACTTTCAAAAGGTATCAATTACTCTTTAAAATGATATAGGGGGAAATTCAAATATATATTCACTTCAAAATCCAAGCTAAACATGCAGTATCTCAATTGGTTAAATATTTTTCAAAAACCAAAATTTTCAAACCCTAGTCGAATGCTCAAATCAACGATCAATAGTCGATGCTCATAAACTGGCCGAGCATGACTCATCAATCAATAATCGATAATATGCACATCCATATTAATCAAACAATCAATCAAAAAAGAGATAGCATCCAATCATCATCCACAGTCATGGTTGATTTTATCAATTTACAGAATTCGTTCTTTTATATTCTATATAAAAATCCAAGTTAAAATCATTTCATTTATTAATATCAAAATATTTTTATATCACTAACAAATACGCTCTTTCTTATACATATATACACTCAGACTCATTCTAGGGTACTACTGACCCTATCTCTAATGAGTAATCCCCACCAAAGCCAAGGTTCTCGCTTAACCTTCATCTCTGATACCACATGTAACGGGCTGGGTTTTTCGACCCTCGAAAATCGACACTAATACGTTCACTGTATAGAATTCCGAGCAATCGAGTGCCGAAAATACCAGATCATTATGGTTTAAGAAGAAAAAGATCGAAGAAATAGAAACAACGACAAAGAATCCACAATCACAGCGGAACAAAATATAATATACAATAATAGATTTTTATACAAGAAAACCGTGACTGTCAATATACATACAAATTATCAGAGTACAACCATCAATATAGAAATCTGGACAGTTCTAATAACTTATCCTCAAAGGTGCTGAATATACAGCCTATAATACAAAGCGGAATATAATCAAGAACGCATAATACGTCTCTGCCATCCAACTCATCTCCTGAGCTCCAAAGCATCCTAACCTGAATCTGTAATACTCGGTCTTACCCGATCATTACCATAAAGTAACACCCGAGTCAGGCTGTAAACCAGCGTGAGTAAACACACTTAATTTGAATTACTTATGTTATCAAAATCCTTCGAAAAGCAAAGGTAACTCGTAAGACCATGTCACACATAAACACGATGGATTTTTACCTTACGATAACCAAAAACACTTTTACAGAAATCCGGTGGTATTATAATAGTGTCTAAGTATAAATATTTACTAAAATAGCCAAATTTGTTACATTAATTAAAATCCAGCATACCGGGCTCTATAATCAAAACCGTAAAGATTCGCAGTGGTTATTTGATCGAAGTGGTTCTGGATAATGCAGATATCTGATCCCAGTCTCATCGAATCAAAGCAATAAATTTTATAGGCCAATTCATTAAATAAATAACTTCACAATCAGGGAATTCACAATCACATATGGAAATTCATTCCATATGTTTACTTTCAATAAAACGTATCAACGTTTTGTTCTAACCTTTTTAATTCGTTTGGCTACTTAATGGCACATACAAAGAACAATTGAAATAAATATCCAAGAGAAATAAGCCAAGGCATAGACCGTTAACTAAATTAACGATTAATAATTAATATTAAACAATTCACAAATCAGAATTTAATTAACTTTAATTAACTGAATCCATTTATATTATTAATCCAAATTACTTGCAAATTAAAGAAATTATAAAACAATTTATTTATTAGTTAATTAAATTAAACAATCCACTTAATAACTAATTTTATTAATTAACATAAGATTAAATCAAATAAGATTTAATTATCAACACACTTTATATTACAGAAAATTAACAAAATTAATTCAGATTAAAATATCAGGTGATAGGATTACAATGCAAAAGTTTTCACACTGATTGGATCTTAGATGCATGAGCATAATATTTTTAAAGTTAAAAGATCATTAACATATAAACATTTATTCAATTATTATTATTTTAAACGAGGCCCAACCCACTTCGGCCTATCGAGACCAACCCAAATCCTTCTTCCCCCTTTCTTTCTCTTTTCCTTTCCTTCCACCTACTACTCTTTCTCCCTTCTTCCCTCTTCTTTTTCCACATGCGTGCACAAACTATGCCGTGCACATGTACACGACGCCGACCAGTCCAACTTCGCCGCCGACCCTTCCCCGTATCACCCACGACCCCTCGCCTTGCTTTCACACAAGAAAAGCACGAACAACCACCAATTTCGAAAACTCAACAACTGACCAAAACTGGGACAAAACACCTCGCCACTCAACTTCCTTGCCGCGCCACCGTGCACCACAGTCTTCCACCAAACTGCGCCACCAGGACCGCTACGTCGCCCTCTACCTTTTCCCCCATACTGCATGTTCCCCTTTTCCTCTCGTCGCCGATAACAACCCAAAACCGAACACACGCTAAAACATCCCTAAAACCCTAAAATGACTTCGACCCAACACCATACGCTACCGAAAGTGCCACACCATTTTTCCCAGCTCCACCATCACCCAAGCCACCTCCATAACCAACGACAAGCCATTCGACCACCTCGGTCGTCGAAAATCGATAAAAACCCCATTTCCGGTCATCTTTCTTTATCTCACAAAATACACCACTAAAAATCTCCAATTCACTTTCAAAATCCTAGTTTTTCAAAGACAAACACGTTCAAGTGATCAAAAGGTTAAATATTGATATTCGAATTTTTCTCATTTCTAAGTAGTTTACTGTAAATTGAGCTTTTCTCCTTCAATACATCATGATATCTAACGAGACAAATTTTTGAATAATCTACACTCGAAAAAAATCAATTTTCCTTTGGGAATCATCGTCTAAAACTAACTAGATTGAGAGCTACTGAATTTTTTTGAAGTTGGAAGATCTTATATTTTTTTTCAAAGAACAGAGATGTTTTATATGTTACTCTGAGTTTACAGGTGTACAACATGACCAACACTCATATATACAGCATATAAACTTGTTAACACATGAATGCTTGGCAAAACAAAGAGTTCATTCAAAATTTACAAGAATACATATGCATACAAAAGTTATAGTAAGTTAAAGGTGTTGTTTTTACTCGCAGGCTTTTGAAAATGAGACACTGCTTCTTCGTTTTGATTTACTTCTAGAGCTTGAGTGCTTAGTTCCTTTAGGTTTGAAATGGAAGATTCTTTTTATTTATGTTGCAAGAATCTAATACGTGAATAACATAGGCAGTGGCATATATAGAGAGGAGAGTTAGACATAAGAAGGTTGAAGCCTATTCTCAAGTACAGTACTCTTTTTATTTTATTTTTTATTTCTCTTATATGATTTTAAATTTGTGACTTGATTTGATAAATTGTGTTGATTTGAAAATTTGAGTGATTTGATTTATTTTGTGCTTGACTAGATATTTCTTCATCATAATGTTCCCTTGTGTATACACATACATCATATATATATATATATATATAGATTTTCCTATACTCTTTAGACCATATGTAAATGTTTTGCCCACTTACACTATATTTAACATGCTAAAGTTTGCACTTCCTTGTATATACACTATATTTAACATACAAACATAAATAGCTACTTACAAGTATTTATTTTTATTTTTATATATTTTATTTTTATTTTATATCATAAGTTTTGTATATACATACATACATATATATATATAGATTTACATATACTCTATCTTTATATTAACATGTATATCTATACTTATATACCTTTTTGTCATCATATACATTTTTACCTATTACCTTTAGATATATACATATTCATTTTATCATATTTTCATATACATATATATATTTACATATTCATCTATACATTTAGATGTACACATGTTTACATACATATATATATATATATAGATATTTATATTTCCTTATGCACTATTTTTATAAACATTTACCCATATATATATAGTCATAAGTTTGAAATTTTGTGTAACATCCCACCTTTTTGTATGCTTAAGCAGACACACGTGCCAACTTAAACCATACAGAAGGGTGGAATGTTATGGGGTAAATAAGTAAAAGTGGAGAAATAAAAGAACAAAATAGAATCTTGCAGCGGAACGATGGAATATAAAAATCAAATAACAGTTCATGAAGCTGTTTTACAAAACATTTGATTATACTTATACAATACATATCAGAGTTACACATACCAGAGAATGATAATAAATGCAGCGGAATACAATGGTGTAGTGTAATATAATAAATAGTAGTAATAAAATCTTCGTCTTCGTCCTCCAGAAATAGGCCCTTCAAATCCTGAAATGCTCAGGCTGACCCGAGCGAATTGAAAAGACAAAACACTCGAGTCAGAACTAAAAGATCTTATGTAAGTTAAATTAATGAAATAAATATGAGTGTAAACGGCGTCAGAGATGTTTACGGGGTTTGACATCTCCTATCCAGTGTCTAACGTGAGTGCAGTAACTTAAGAAATGTTCGGGATTCACACCTCTTAAGGATCCGTTAAACTATCTACTATGTAGTAATATTCGCTATTATAATAATGTCTAATCAATAAAGTATAATCATATAGAAAATAGCGTTAAGGGGATGGAGAACCTTAACGCGGTCGGATCTTAAAATCATAATCGTAGTAAAGCTCGATATGGTAGGTGACACGGCACAACTAGGCAATGCCAGGGTAGATATACCAATTACGCACACGGACTGATGGATACGCATAGCAGCCACTACCGTTCCACCTCGAACAACACTCCCAAATCAAGGGTGGCCACCAAAAATCACAAAGTAATAGAATGGTATCGAAGAAGTGTGTCCGATACGAGGTGCTACCTCACTGGTCCGAGATCGCTCCTGTTTTAGCCACCTTATGCCAACTCACGGGAGTTGGGTCCACGTATATACCTTAGGATCGTCGCCACCATCCTACTTCATTCTGGAACTCCACCGCGTACACAGTTGTCAAAGTGGTTTTCGGTATCGACAAAGAGTATGTCCATATCCGATCCCGGTCTCTTTAACAACCAATCGTTATTATAACACCGTGGTCATTTTAAAAAATATATATACTTTTAAAAACACAATCATTGCCCTTTTCAAAACATATTCTTTATTTCGAAATAGTATATACATCAAAAACCAAAATATTATTGCCATTTCAAACCATATCCTTTACTTCAAAATAGTATATACTTTAAAACCAAATTATTATTGCTATTTCAAAACATATCATTTACTTCAAAATAGTATATACTTAAAAACCAAATTCAATAATATATCATTTAAATAAAATCCAAATTTTCAATCACTATTCTTACTTTTAATTATAAAACTTGAAATATTCTTTAAAACCATCTTAAACCCAAATCACATAATGTAGTCATATTCTTAATCTCAAAATTTCAATCGGTTTCAAATCAATATATTTAAAGATAATTCTTAAATAAATTCTATTTCAAATAAATTCATTTTCAAACCATATTACTTTCAAAGTTATAACAATTTCGAAAACAAATACTTTGAAAAACAATAATACCTTAATTTCAATAAAACATTTCAATTTTAATATATTTTAAATCTTTAAATATTCCAAAATTCCCAACCAAATATGATAATCTTATATATACCTTAATTCAATTTACTATTATTTAGTTTAGAAATATTTATTTAATAAATTCAATATCACTTAAATAAAGCTCAAACTTGAAATATTCGTAAATCAAACTTAAAACATCATCAAGTCATACATAGCTTAAATTTTAGAATTTAACCATATATAAAATAATATTTATATAATATCAAAATTTAATATTTATTAAACCGTATATTTCTTTCCAAACCATAGAAAATCCCTTAAAATATTTTATATATAGACCACGGTGCCTGTATATAATTTTCTATCCTATGGTCAAGTGATACAGATATTTATCATTTCAATCCGCAATTTAAAATAAAATTACGGTTATATATCATTTCAAACCGCAATCCCGAATAAAATAAAAATGCATAATAACTTGCAGTTTATACAATATAAAATATAGCATCCATTCATCCAAATATCAATAAACAACCATTTATTACAATCATCATCCAATTTAAACAAAACATCAATATAAAGCATATAAAATATAACAGGCATCAACGAATAGTTTATATGCAATAAAAATTAATAACTATTCAACTGACAGTTTATATGCAATAATAAATAAATTCAACTGGCAAATTATATGCAATAATAAAATTAAATAACAATTTAATTTAAATAAATGCTATCTAACTGAGATGATGATTAAATATATGCCCAAACAATCATAGATAAATTTTAAATCACATCAAAATTTAATTTAACAAACATAAGAAATCTTAGAAGTTGTGAGTTGGTTAAAACACTCACCTTTGAGATTTAAATCGAATTTAGATCCGATTTAAACCCAAAAATTTGACCGTCTCAGAATTCGTCCAAACCAGCGTCATCAAGTCCGAAATTTTAATACGATCCTAACAAAAGAAACCGCGCGTGAAACGGAGTTCGTATGTGAAAGATATAGCGATTATTGTGGTTGAATTTTAATTTTAAAATAAAATAAAAGAGAACACATTACCTCCTCCCCTTTGCCACGTCAGCAACAACAAGTCTCCCTCCAGATCCACGCAATGAACCTTACGCGCGTTCGAACCCAAGCTCCGCTCCCTTTGACCATCAAATTCGAAACCCAAATCACGATTTGCCGCCAATCCGACCGTCAATTCGCCTCCAAACTTCGCCGATGAACAACGTGCTAGCCCCTCTACAAAACCCAGAAAGGAATTTCCGATCAGACGCACCAGTCAAAAACGCCCAATTCAATTTTGACCGCGATTTCTAGTCAAACGATGCGTCGAATTGAAAAACGAATTACACCATTGAATTACGTTCGTCGAGAGCTTCAACATGTATAAATTTGAGATTTTTCTGAGAACTTTGAATTTTTGACTTTGATTTTTGAAATGGGTCTGGATCTGAAATTTTGTCTGCCATTGAGGAGGAGAAGGAGCTGAAGAAATTTTACGCGCAGACAAATGAGAATAGGCGGAGGCTAGGGTTTAGCGGGGATATTTATAGAGAAGGTTGAAAATAGAATAGATGGATAAAACAGGTGTACGCGCTAACGCCAACGTGGTCCAAAAAGCCCGTCCTGACCCCGGAACGAAATTGGGTCAACCCATATATCAAAATAGATGTTTTAAAATATTTTAAACACAATGAAAAAAGTTTCAAGTCCAAATTCCATCATATGAAGAAGTTATGCTAAAAACAATATTTTCCAAATTGATTTCAATTGCAATTATTTCAAGGCGTTTCGAGTCCGTACGATCAAACGACAAGTCCGATCGCTACGAAACTTGAAGTCCTACAATAAATCACCATTACGGATCCGATGAAACTAGTTTCGTCGAAATCCGAGTCAGTGGCCAAAATGGCTATTTTTCCATTAATTAAATAAATTAATAATTAATTAATTAAATCAAATTTCAATCTCAATTCTATAATTGAAATTTTTTATTACTTTTATAATTCTTAATCATCTACAAAATTTTTAACAAGTTTAGATATAAATTTAAAGTTGGTTAATCTATCAATTGCAGGGTCAAATCTTCAATTTCATTATTTTCAAAATTATAAATAATTTCCAACAATTCTATCAAATTAAATAAATCAATGATTATTCCATTCATAAATTTCAAATATAAAATTGGATTGAAAAATCTATTTGAAATCCTTACATTCCTTCTTAATTAGCATAATACTTATATTTTTAAATTTCATAAATTTACAATTACTTCACTTATTATGGTTAAAACCCAAATAAATTGATAAAGCTTTATTTCCAATCCTTAAAACTCAATAAATTGTCCAATATGAATTACCTTAACATTACTTAAAATATTATCTTATTTAACATTACTTACAATTATTACTTTCATTTATATTAACAAAATGTTAAATTTAGATTTAATTACAATTTATTTCCAAAGTTTATTTAACACCTTACATAAACAAACCACCTATATTAATTGCATTTATAAGTTCGTCACTTATCAAACCAGATTTATAATTCCATATTCAACGCTAACTTTATTTCATTTCATTAATATACGCCTATTTACATTTTAATTTGAATGAATATTACGTTTTTAAATGTGCACTTCTATCCATTGAACACATTAATTGAGGTTTTTAAATACTTTACATTCTATAAAATTCACAACATTAAATTTACATTCTATAAATTTCTTTACATACTTTACCTATTAATTTCTCAATTAACATAATTTGAACTTATTTCCCAATCCACCAATTACTACTAAAAAGAAATATACGCTACTATTAATTTACCTACACACTTCCGTTACTATATTAATAATCACTAAAGTAACGTTTATTATCCAAAACAACATTAAGTTTACTTATCATTTAAATGAACTTTATTTCCAATCAATTCATTGACCAATTAATTAATTAACTTATAATAATTGTTATCATACCCTTAAAATTTACACTTAAGTTTATGTTATAATCAATTTATTTTATTTTTAATTCAAATTTTACGCTCGTTTTCTTCCATTTGATTTATAACTTAATATAATACTTACATTAACCCATTTCATTCAACTTATACAAATCTAGCTTTGACTAACTTTATTGCCTAAGTTAAATAAATAAATTATTGCATTGGATAATTAAATGCTTATCTTTATAAGTTTTCATTCTCAAACAATATTTCCATTCTTATCTAAATTCCATTACACTATAGTATCAAATTTCAATTTCTTACAATAAACCCAATTATTATAAATTTGCATACCAATTTATTGGTTTCAAATAAATAGATTGATTCAATTCAACTCTTTTATTAAGTCTATAATAATTAACAAAATATTTCATAGGTTCATTCTTAACATTCTTCATTAAAAATTATAAGGATTTTATTTCTTTTTAAATTTAATTACAAAATCTTATAAATTAACAAATTTAATTGTCAAAATTTACCGGTCGTTACACTCTCCCCCGCTTAAAACTTTTCGTCCCCGAAAAGGAAAAAGAAGGGAAAGGAGAATTAAGAAATCAATATATCTTATTCAAAAATATTAACTTTATAAACAATGAAATTTACAAAATTAATTTATTTAAATAAAATATACAAATTTATAACCATTAAATCTTTTTATACTCAAATTAACAAAGTTTGGAAAACATTTTAAAAAATTTCTAAGTCCACAATTTACAGAAAATTTTGGCAGAGTCTCCTTTGTACGGAGAGGCTTGGAAGAAAATATAATATCAAACATAACAATATATAACATATATTTTCCAAAATAATATATCCCAACACGGGAAAAATAATAAATAACGCTATAAAAACCGTAATCCGAGAACGTACCTATTTGTCGGGCAAACAACGCTTAATTATGAAACCAAAAGTAGTAGCAATTGCTTCCATAACCTGTATTTCACTTATATAATCCAAAAAGGGTTAATAATTATATAAATTGAAGTATTTGGAGTTGTTTAAATCAATAACAACAATCAACATAGCAACCATCACTTGCAACAAGCAAACAACCATCACATAAGTCAACACACATCAATCATTCATTCATATCAAACACACTAAATAGTTGTTCGGGTTCAAAACTTCAAATTGTACGGAATGAAAATAAACTACTAAGTGTACCCTTTTACTCAACAGTCTTAGGCGAACTAAATAGATTATTTATTCATCCAAACCATTGTAAAGTATCCTCCCCCAAACAACCATAAATTACGCAAACAACAAATTCAAACAATAGATCAAGTTCATTATTATTAATTTCATTCCATATATTGTTGCTTGATTTCCTCTTCATTCAATTTATACTCATCTTCATTTAATTTATTCACATCATGTCAATTCTCTTCTTATTGTATTATATTTATTCATTCATCACTTGATTTCATTTATTTACATTCATTTATTAATAATATTCATGTTAAGTTCGGTTACTTGGCATAACAATTATAACCTTAATTCTTATTAATAAGAGCAATTTACTTAACATTTTCATTACATAAGTTTACTTGTACAATTTCCATTATATTTTCTTATTAAACATTTCAACTTTTACAATTAGGTAAGTTATATATATGCTTTTAAAAATGTAATTAAAAGTTCTACAAGTTTATTCTATTTCCTTTAATTAATTTAATACTCAACAAACATATCTTAGGTTACATATTTCAGCTTTTTCTTTTAATTTTATTTATAACCTAGCATTAAATCCTTATTTTAATTAGAGGTTCAACTTATTAATTAGTTCCATTCCATTTCACTACATTAATTGAAACTTATTACTTAACGGAAACTTAAGAACTAAATACCAGGTTAAATTTCAAGTCATTTTAAAATAATAGATAAATGTATATACTTACCGTTTATATATATCCAATTATATTTAAAAAAAATTAAAATATTTATTTGTTTATCAAAATAAATCTGTGGTAAAACTACTACAGTGGCCTTCCCACTTCGAAACTCGAAAATGAATGTCGATGATGCGTGCACTCATCACCGAAATTATTTTCCAGCGACAGAGAGGAAAGTACATAACTTATTTTCCAAAATTTTACTTAAAAAAATTCTTCCAATTTATATTTAAATATTTATATCAGAAACTACTTTATAAACAATATTATTATATTCCAAAATTATTCGAAAGAAATTTCCAAAAACCCGGAACTTAAGTTCTAAATTTCCAATTTTCACTTAATTTATCTTAAATCTTATTCAACTATTATTTATAAATTTCATTACCTAACAACCAATCTATTGCAACCAAATATATATCTTTTATAAAATATTTTACTTTATATATAGAAAATATAATAGGCAAAATTATTTCATTCACCTATATTAAAAACAAATATTATGTCGGTCTGTCCTATTAAGTGTTTAGAAATCCCTATTGATGTCATAGCGTCCCATGCACCAACCAGAATTTATAAATACAAAACGGAACAGATTAACACAATATTAAAACCTTTTTATAACACTAACAAATACGCTCCCTCATATATATACACTCAGCGACTCCCATAGGGTATTACTACCCTATTAATAAAGAGTCAGACCCCACAAAGCTAAGGTTTATCGCTAAACCAAAGCTCTGATACCAGATGTAACATCCCACCTTTTTGTATTCTTAAGCAGACACACGTGCCAACTTAAACCATACAGAAGGGTGGATTGTTATGGGGTAAATAAGTAAAAGTGGAGAAATAAAAGAACAAAATAGAATCTTGCAGCGGAACGATGGAATATAAAAATCAAATAACAGTTCATGAAGCTGTTTTACAAAACATTTGATTATACTTATACAATACATATCAGAGTTACACATACCAGAGAATGATAATAAATGCAGCGGAATACAATGGTGTAGTGTAATATAATAAATAGTAGTAATAAAATCTTCGTCTTCGTCCTCCAGAAATAGGCCCTTCAAATCCTGAAATGCTCAGGCTGACCCGAGCGAATTGAAAAGACAAAACACTCGAGTCAGAACTAAAAGATCTTATGTAAGTTAAATTAATGAAATAAATATGAGTGTAAACGGCGTCAGAGATGTTTACGGGGTTTGACATCTCCTATCCAGTGTCTAACGTGAGTGCAGTAACTTAAGAAATGTTCGGGATTCACACCTCTTAAGGATCCGTTAAACTATCTACTATGTAGTAATATTCGCTATTATAATAATGTCTAATCAATAAAGTATAATCAAATAGAAAATAGCGTTAAGGGGATGGAGAACCTTAACGCGGTCGGATCTTAAAATCATAATCGTAGTAAAGCTCGATATGGTAGGTGACACGGCACAACTAGGCAATGCCAGGGTAGATATACCAATTACGCACACGGACTGATGGATACGCATAGCAGCCACTACCGTTCCACCTCGAACAACACTCCCAAATCAAGGGTGGCCACCAAAAATCACAAAGTAATAGAATGGTATCGAAGAAGTGTGTCCGATACGAGGTGCTACCTCACTGGTCCGAGATCGCTCTTGTTTTAGCCACCTTATGCCAACTCACGGGAGTTGGGTCCACGTATATACCTTAGGATCGTCGCCACCATCCTACTTCATTCTGGAACTCCACCGCGTACACAGTTGTCAAAGTGGTTTTCGGTATCGACAAAGAGTATGTCCATATCCGATCCCGGTCTCTTTAACAACCAATCGTTATTATAACACCGTGGTCATTTTAAAAAATATATATACTTTTAAAAACACAATCATTGCCCTTTTCAAAACATATTCTTTATTTCGAAATAGTATATACATCAAAAACCAAAATATTATTGCCATTTCAAACCATATCCTTTACTTCAAAATAGTATATACTTTAAAACCAAATTATTATTGCTATTTCAAAACATATCATTTACTTCAAAATAGTATATACTTAAAAACCAAATTCAATAATATATCATTTAAATAAAATCCAAATTTTCAATCACTATTCTTACTTTTAATTATAAAACTTGAAATATTCTTTAAAACCATCTTAAACCCAAATCACATAATGTAGTCATATTCTTAATCTCAAAATTTCAATCGGTTTCAAATCAATATATTTAAAGATAATTCTTAAATAAATTCTATTTCAAATAAATTCATTTTCAAACCATATTACTTTCAAAGTTATAACAATTTCGAAAACAAATACTTTGAAAAACAATAATACCTTAATTTCAATAAAACATTTCAATTTTAATATATTTTAAATCTTTAAATATTCCAAAATTCCCAACCAAATATGATAATCTTATATATACCTTAATTCAATTTACTATTATTTAGTTTAGAAATATTTATTTAATAAATTCAATATCACTTAAATAAAGCTCAAACTTGAAATATTCGTAAATCAAACTTAAAACATCATCAAGTCATACATAGCTTAAATTTTAGAATTTAACCATATATAAAATAATATTTATATAATATCAAAATTTAATATTTATTAAACCGTATATTTCTTTCCAAACCATAGAAAATCCCTTAAAATATTTTATATATAGACCACGGTGCCTGTATATAATTTTCTATCCTATGGTCAAGTGATACAGATATTTATCATTTCAATCCGCAATTTAAAATAAAATTACGGTTATATATCATTTCAAACCGCAATCCCGAATAAAATAAAAATGCATAATAACTTGCAGTTTATACAATATAAAATATAGCATCCATTCATCCAAATATCAATAAACAACCATTTATTACAATCATCATCCAATTTAAACAAAACATCAATATAAAGCATATAAAATATAACAGGCATCAACGAATAGTTTATATGCAATAAAAATTAATAACTATTCAACTGACAGTTTATATGCAATAATAAATAAATTCAACTGGCAAATTATATGCAATAATAAAATTAAATAACAATTTAATTTAAATAAATGCTATCTAACTGAGATGATGATTAAATATATGCCCAAACAATCATAGATAAATTTTAAATCACATCAAAATTTAATTTAACAAACATAAGAAATCTTAGAAGTTGTGAGTTGGTTAAAACACTCACCTTTGAGATTTAAATCGAATTTAGATCCGATTTAAACCCAAAAATTTGACCGTCTCAGAATTCGTCCAAACCAGCGTCATCAAGTCCGAAATTTTAATACGATCCTAACAAAAGAAACCGCGCGTGAAACGGAGTTCGTATGTGAAAGATATAGCAATTATTGTGGTTGAATTTTAATTTTAAAATAAAATAAAAGAGAACACATTACCTCCTCCCCTTTGCCACGTCAGCAACAACAAGTCTCCCTCCAGATCCACGCAATGAACCTTACGCGCGTTCGAACCCAAGCTCCGCTCCCTTTGACCATCAAATTCGAAACCCAAATCACGATTTGCCGCCAATCCGACCGTCAATTCGCCTCCAAACTTCGCCGATGAACAACGTGCTAGCCCCTCTACAAAACCCAGAAAGGAATTTCCGATCAGACGCACCAGTCAAAAACGCCCAATTCAATTTTGACCGCGATTTCTGGTCAAACGATGCGTCGAATTGAAAAACGAATTACACCATTGAATTACGTTCGTCGAGAGCTTCAACATGTATAAATTTGAGATTTTTCTGAGAACTTTGAATTTTTGACTTTGATTTTTGAAATGGGTCTGGATCTGAAATTTTGTCTGCCATTGAGGAGGAGAAGGAGCTGAAGAAATTTTACGCGCAGACAAATGAGAATAGGCGGAGGCTAGGGTTTAGCGGGGATATTTATAGAGAAGGTTGAAAATAGAATAGATGGATAAAACAGGTGTACGCGCTAACGCCAACGTGGTCCAAAAAGCCCGTCCTGACCCCGGAACGAAATTGGGTCAACCCATATATCAAAATAGATGTTTTAAAATATTTTAAACACAATGAAAAAAGTTTCAAGTCCAAATTCCATCATATGAAGAAGTTATGCTAAAAACAATATTTTCCAAATTGATTTCAATTGCAATTATTTCAAGGCGTTTCGAGTCCGTACGATCAAACGACAAGTCCGATCGCTACGAAACTTGAAGTCCTACAATAAATCACCATTACGGATCCGATGAAACTAGTTTCGTCGAAATCCGAGTCAGTGGCCAAAATGGCTATTTTTCCATTAATTAAATAAATTAATAATTAATTAATTAAATCAAATTTCAATCTCAATTCTATAATTGAAATTTTTTATTACTTTTATAATTCTTAATCATCTACAAAATTTTTAACAAGTTTAGATATAAATTTAAAGTTGGTTAATCTATCAATTGCAGGGTCAAATCTTCAATTTCATTATTTTCAAAATTATAAATAATTTCCAACAATTCTATCAAATTAAATAAATCAATGATTATTCCATTCATAAATTTCAAATATAAAATTGGATTGAAAAATCTATTTGAAATCCTTACATTCCTTCTTAATTAGCATAATACTTATATTTTTAAATTTCATAAATTTACAATTACTTCACTTATTATGGTTAAAACCCAAATAAATTGATAAAGCTTTATTTCCAATCCTTAAAACTCAATAAATTGTCCAATATGAATTACCTTAACATTACTTAAAATATTATCTTATTTAACATTACTTACAATTATTACTTTCATTTATATTAACAAAATGTTAAATTTAGATTTAATTACAATTTATTTCCAAAGTTTATTTAACACCTTACATAAACAAACCACCTATATTAATTGCATTTATAAGTTCGTCACTTATCAAACCAGATTTATAATTCCATATTCAACGCTAACTTTATTTCATTTCATTAATATACGCCTATTTACATTTTAATTTGAATGAATATTACGTTTTTAAATGTGCACTTCTATCCATTGAACACATTAATTGAGGTTTTTAAATACTTTACATTCTATAAAATTCACAACATTAAATTTACATTCTATAAATTTCTTTACATACTTTACCTATTAATTTCTCAATTAACATAATTTGAACTTATTTCCCAATCCACCAATTACTACTAAAAAGAAATATACGCTACTATTAATTTACCTACACACTTCCGTTACTATATTAATAATCACTAAAGTAACGTTTATTATCCAAAACAACATTAAGTTTACTTATCATTTAAATGAACTTTATTTCCAATCAATTCATTGACCAATTAATTAATTAACTTATAATAATTGTTATCATACCCTTAAAATTTACACTTAAGTTTATGTTATAATCAATTTATTTTATTTTTAATTCAAATTTGTAACGACCCGTATTTTTACGGATCGAAAAGTTCGTCAAAATCTGGAATTTTAGCATTTTCATGTCATTTCAGATTTTTAGGCAGATTTGTCTAAGTCCTAGGTCGTGAACGACCTAAGAGCTAAGTCGTGACCGAGTTAAGGAATTCGGCGAGTTAGTGTTAGGTCGTGGGTTAGTTGGAGCGACCTATAGAATTATGCAACCTAGGATTTAGTTAAGTGTTAGGTCGGCAGGGCGAGTTAACGACCTAAAGAACTGACCGACTTAAGGATATGGCGACTCAAGGGTAGGCAGACCTAGTGGAGTAAGCGACCTAGTGGTTACTGGGTGTGTGGTTAGGTCGGCAACGACTTAGAGTGTATAGAAGTTAGGTCGGTTGGACGAGTTAGTGGGTTGACCGACTTATGATTGTAGACGACTTAAGGTTAGAGTTAGGTCGTAGTAACCGAGTTAAGGGATAGGTCGCTATGTGTTAGGTCGTCTGGTAGCTTGGTTGGTTAGGTCGTAAGCGACCTAAGGGTTAAGTTGTTACCAAGTTAAGTCGACTGGGTGGGTTAGCGACCTAAGGAGTTAACAAGTTGGCGACCTTAAGAGTTAGGCTATGTGTTAGGTCATAACACTGTTAGGTCGCGTAGGTTGCTAAGTTGTTAGGTCGCAAGGTTTTATAAGTCGTAGGTCGTAGAGGCAGTCTGTGTTAGGTCGTAAAGTCGTATAAGTGTTAAGTCGTAGGCTTGGTCTGTTAGGTCGAAGTTGTTGGCTAAGGCCTAGGTCGGTGGGTTTTAGGTCGGCAAGTTCCTAGGTCGTAAGTCGGAAGCGACTTAGGGAGATAGCCAGATTTCGACTTAGGGAATTTTCTGCTATAAATAGGAGGGGTTGTTCTCACTTTTTGGGATCCGGATTTTTGAAGCGACGAAGTGCTGCCATTTTGAGAGCTCGACTTCTACACTTCTTCACTTCTTTTCTCCACTCTAACCTAGTGCTTCCTTCCATCCAAATCAAAGATCAAGGTTGAAGATTCAAGAGCTAAAGTTGAAGATCTTCATCTTTTCAAGAGAGATTTCTTCATTTGAAGCGGATTTGTGATAGATCAAGCTTGATCCTTTGCTGTCCAGATCTGAAGCGTGTTGATTTGAGGTTGTTTAGGTGATTTGGTGAGTGGTGATTATCTCTCACACGGATCCAAAGGAGTATATCGGATTGTTGGCTCAATTTGGTGTTAAAATAGTGATTTCCATGCATTTTCTTCATCCTAAGTGTAGATCCATGTAGATCCATTGTTCATGATGATGTTACATCCATTTTATCATATATTAACCTATGCAAGTTCATTCATCAAGTTTGTAGAGATATAATCCATGTTTTCATGCTTATTGGACTTTCAACTCTTTAATTACGAAAATGCCATTATTGTTATAATTGTCTACTTAGATCATTTTTGAATGCTTGATTGCTTGGATTGATGTTTGACTTGATTGATTGTTATGAACTAGATGATTGATGATTAGATTTAGATCGAAGATGATTCAAAAGCTAAGGGAAAGGCTCTTGAATTGGAAAAGCTGCTCGTGGCATATGTAGCGGGATGATGAAGCTCTTATGCATAGATCTGATGATGTGATGATGAGATGAGGCTTTGCGAGGATGTAATGAAGCGAGGCAATCATGTGATGAAGACTTGGTCTAATCCAGACGGGATCATTCCAAGCATGTTGATAACTCGGTGATATGATTCGAGTTGAGGATAATGAATGGATATGAGAATAGTCGTCGAGGAGGATGACTAGGAGGCTTGGATAGCATCGTTGTTGAAGGTTCTAGCATGCTCTAAGCAAGAGTACGTTTGGGCAGATTTGATAGTCCCAACGGCTAACTGTTGATGGTCGAGTACTCTGGGCAGATTCGATAGTCCTAGGCACGGGCTGCGACGACGTGCGGGAGTTATGTCTAGAACCGGGGTTTCCATTAGCCCTTGACGGACGGCTGAAAGAATGTGCCGGTCATTCAATTAACGGTGATATCGAAGCAATGATAACAGTGATAGCCAGAGTCATGGATGTTTGGTTGTATCGTCATTCGGACTCAAGAGCGGTATTTTCTGGGTGCTTATCTGATTTAGGCCTTGGTACTTGAAAAACATCGCCCTTGACTCGAGTGATAGTAGCTTTACTTTAAATTGTATGCTCTGCTATGTTTGCTTCTGCTTAGTGTGTGTCTGGGGGCTATCACTGTAGAATGAGGTTGGAGTGGGAGGGTTGTATTCCTATTCCTTTTCCTTTATGCTCTTTTGGTATGTTGTTAGTTAATTCACTGCTCACTAAGACTGTTGTCTGACTCAAGGCTTTATGTTTTTAATTCTTATTGCCTTGGGCTGTTCGTCCATCTTGGGACGGGCAGACTAGGTAGCAGGTGACAGGTGTTGTTCTCTTCTCACGATGCTGTTATCGAAGACGAGCTAGAGGGTTGCATATTATCTTCTTATATGTACTGGATATTCCGCTGTTTTGTATTTTCTAAGGGATATGTAGTGAGGCTTGATGTATTGACTATGTGGATGCTTGTATTCAACTATTATGGAGTTTTATATGATGTCATTTTGTTCTGTAAAGCTTCACTATACATATGTTCTATTGCATTTTGTCCATGCGCTGTGAGTAATACGATAGATTCTGTCGTTTTTAATCTTACCTTGACAATCGTCCATGGTCGCCTGGCACACTTTACAGCGCTCTATCTTTAGATTCGGTGCAGGGGTCATGGGCGGTCGTCACATTTGATATCAGAGCATTGGTTAATCGATTTTACCAAACGCTCGCCGTCGTAACTACGTATGAGAGAAGTAATTGTATTTTGATGGATGAATACTATATATAATATAGTAGTTTAGTAGAGTTGAGTCCTTTATGCAGTTGTTTCTCTAGATGTTCTAATCATTCCTTTTTATAGATATTGAGAATGAGTCGAAGAGGGAGACCAGCTGCTAGGGAAGGCCGTGCTACTGAAGAGACTGCTGATTATGCAGCCATGTTCGAAGCTATGATGACTTCGATCATGAGAAGGATACCAGTTCCGAGGGCAGCAGTTGATGTTGGAGTTCAAGTCCAAACTCCGAAACCAGTGGATTTTGCTAAGTTGTGCAAGGATTATACTGCTCTTGGAGGAAAGGTTTTCTTGGGAACAGAATCAACTATTGAGGTCCAGAGGTGGATAGATGCTTGTAGAAGGATCTTTGGTGATTTGGGAATTGATGATGCAACTAAGAGGAAGTTGGCATCAAGGCAGCTTCAAGGGAGAGCTTCTGATTGGTGGAATTCTATTACCATCACTACTCCGGAAGAAGAGATTACTTGGGAGCAATTCCAAGTCAGATTTGAAGCTAAGTTCATTTCTACAGCTCAGAAGTCTGTTCTGTTCAAGAAGTTTGTGGAGCTTAAGCAGGGTGGAAGATCTGTTCTTGAGTATGTTTCTGAGTTTGAAGCTTTGTCCAAATATGCCCGGTCATATATTGAGTCTGCTTACCAGAAGAATGAGAAGTTTGTGACCGGCTTGGATAGCTATCTTGGGAGACAGTTGGTGGATCATTTGGACGATTCATTTGAGAAGCTTGTGGAGAAAGCTCTTAGGCATGAGAGTCTGTTTCCTAAGGAAGGACCTGTTGTTGCTGTTACCAAGGGAGAATCTAAACCACAGCAGGGTGGAAACCAGAAGAGGAAGCAGCAGCAGCAGAAGGGTAAGGATGGCCAGAAGAAGCCGAAAGGCGAGGTAACTTGCTACAATTGTCAGCAGAAGGGCCATTTCTCTAAGGATTGTAAGAATCCGAAGGCACCGATGAAGTGTCACAACTGTGACAAGCCGGGGCATTTCAGGAAGAATTGTCCAGAACCAAGGAAGGACAGGCAGATTGTGCAAGCCTATGCTTTAGGAGCTGTTCTGTCGTCTTCGAAAGCTCCTACTACTGAAGAGAAGGGAAAGAGTGTGGTTGTTCAAGGTACTCTTTTCCTATGTGGTGTTCCAGTTAGAGTTCTGTTTGATACTGGAGCGTCGCATTCATTTGTTTGTAATGAACTCGTAGGCCGGTTAGGTTTGGAACAGGATATTGTTGATAGGCCATTGGTTGTGACTAATCCAGTTGGGGGTTCGTCTTGTTTGTGTATGTTATGCCGTGGTCTAGTTGTGTCGAGTCATGGTTGCTCTTTTGTTTGTGATTGCTTTGTTCTGAACTTTGCGGGGTTCGGAATTATTTTGGGTATGGACTGGCTTAGGAAGTATGCGGCTAAGGTTGATTGCGAAAGGTTGGAAGTGACAGTCGAGAATGTGGAGGGGCGAAAGATTGTGATACGATGTAAGCATGAAGAAGGCGTCTTCATGAGCTTCATGTATTCGCTAGTTGTTCCACGGGATGGACTGTCATCAGTGCCGATCGCTAATGGATTCGAGGATGTCTTTGACGAAGTCAAAGGGTTGCCACCGCATAGAGAGATCGAGTTTCGTATAGATCTAGTTGAAGGAGCCAGACCTGTTGTGATGCCTCTTAGGCGGATGGCGCCTAAGGAACAGCAGGAGTTGAGGGTGCAAGTTGATGACCTTTTACAGAAAGGATTCATTCGGCGTAGTGTGTCCGAGTGGGGTGCACCAGTTGTGTTTGCAACCAAGGCAGATGGGTCGTTGAGATTGTGCGTCGATTATCGTGAGCTGAATAAGGTGACTAAGAAGAACAAGTATCCATTGCCGAGAATAGATGACTTGTTTGATCAGCTTCACGAAGCAAAGGTGTTTTCTCAGATGGATCTGGCAACGGGATTTCACCAGTTGAGAGTAGCTAAGGATAATGTGCCGAAGACTGCTTTTAGGACACCATCCGGTTTCTTTGAGTGGCTGGTAATGCCGTTTGGATTGACTAACGCGCCAGCATATTTTGTGGATCTTATGAATAGGGTGTTCAGAGATCAGTTGAACAAGTTTGTACTTGTGTTCGTGGATGATATCCTGATTTATTCCAGGACGGAGGAAGAGCACAAGACGCACTTGCGTATTGTTTTGGAGATCTTACGGAAACATCAGCTGAAGGCTAAGTTTTCGAAGTGTCACTTCTGGAAGAGTGAAGTGAGATTCTTAGGCCATGTGATTTCTGGAAATGGAATAGCGGTTGATCCCGCTAAGGTGGCAGCAATCCAGGATTGGGTTAGACCTAAGAATGCATCTGATGTGAGAAGTTTTCTTGGATTAGCAGGATATTATCGACGGTTTATCAAAGACTTCTCCAAGATAGCTGCATCGTTAACAGGATTGACGAAGAAGAACCAAGTGTTCAGTTGGGATGCTAAGTGTGAGCAAGCTTTCGCAATCCTGAAAGAGAGATTGACGAGTGCTCCTGTTTTGACTATTCCAAGTGGGAATGATGAGATGGTGGTTTACACCGACGCATGTGGTACTGGACTTGGAGCAGTGCTGATGCAGAAGGATAAAGTTGTTGCGTATGCCAGTCGACAACTGAAGCCGCATGAAAGGAATTACCCAACTCATGATTTGGAATTAGCGGCGATTGTATTTGCTCTGAAGATGTGGAGACATTATCTGTTGGGAGTTCGATTCGAGTTGTTTACGGATCACAAGTCGTTGAAGTATCTTTTCTCCCAAAAGGATTTGAATCTTCGGCAACAACGTTGGCTAGAGTTTTTGGCATCATATGATTTTGGTATAGCTTATACTCCGGGAAAAGGTAACGCAGTGGCAGATGCGTTAAGTCGAAGACATGCAGGATTGTGAGCCATGTTTTCAGAATGGAAGAGTCTCGAGTATTTAGCTGGATTTGACTTCAGGCCTAGATGTGAATTAGAACCTGAGATGTTGGCAAACTTATCGATAAGACCCACTCTTGTGGAAAGGATTGGCGAGGGCCAAAAGCGAGATGATAAGCTTGTCAAGATTATCCGTGAATTGGAATCTGGATTGGATCCAGAAAAGGATAAAGGATTCGAGGTCGATCGAGAGGGTTGGATTAGGAAGCAAGGACGACTAGTTGTTCCCGATATAGATGAATTGAGGAGTGAAGTTCTGAAGGAAAGCCATCACTCGAAGTTGACAATTCATCCAGGTGGAAATAAGATGTATCGGGATATGAAGAGAACCTACTACTGGGAAGGTATGAAGAGGGATGTTGGAAATTTTATTTCCAAATGTATGAACTGCCAGTTGGTAAAGGCCGAACAGAAGAAGCCAAGTGGATTGCTTCAGCCATTAGAAGTTCCTACATGGAAGTGGGAACAAGTGTCAATGGATTTTATTGATGGATTGCCTAGAACCAGAACGGGAAATGAAGGGATTTGGGTTATCGTTGATCGTTTAACCAAGAGTGCAAGATTCATTCCTGTTCGATCGACTAGGACGGCATCAAAGTTGGCTGAGTTGTATGTTAAGTGGATAGTTCGATTCCATGGTATTCCGAAGAGTATAGTGAGCGATCGAGACCCATTGTTCACTAGTGGATTTTGGAAGAGCTTCCAGGAAGTCTTGGGAACCGAGTTGTGTTTGAGTACAGCTTATCATCCCCAAACAGATGGTCAGACCGAGAGAGTCAACCGAGTTTTGGAAGATCTTCTTAGAGCTTGTGTTTTGGATTTCGGAGGATCATGGGAAGATCACCTTCATTTGGTGGAGTTTGCGTACAACAACAGTTACCAGTCAAGCATTGGTATGGCACCGTATGAGGCGTTGTATGGAAGACCGTGTAACTCTCCGACATGTTGGTTGGAAACTGGAGAAAAGCTGATGCTTGGGCCAGAGATGATTCGACAGACTTCGGATTGCATAGAGATCATTCGGCAACAAATGAAGGCAGCCCAAGACCGTCAGAAGAGTTATGCCGATAAGCGTCGAAAGGATTTGGAATTCGACGTAGGGGATATGGTTTTTGTGAAGATTTCTCCACTGAAGAATGTTATTAGATTCGGGAAGAAAGGAAAATTGACTCCGAGATTTGTTGGACCATTCCCGATCATCGAGCGAATTGGAAAGCTCGCTTATAGATTGGAGTTACCGGAGAAGATGTCGGGTGTGCACAATGTTTTTCACGTATCGTATCTACGGAAGTATGTGCATGACTCGAATGCGGTGATTTCTGCTGATAGCTGTGAAGATTTCGAAGTTGAACCAGTTGATAGAAGACCTCGTAAGCCACTTCGTGTTGTGGAAACTGACACAAAACAGCTTAGGAGGAAGGTAGTTAAGTTGCTCAAGATACAATGGAGTGATGATGATAACGACTGTACGTGGGAGGTGGAAGAGAGGATGAAAGCAGCTCATCCTGAACTCTTCAAGGTATGGCCCTAAGGTGTCGTGTCATCTCGCGATATTGTAACTTGTTCTAATTTTAGAATTATGTACGCTAAGTTAGAATTGGATGCATGGTTTGTTGAATTGCTATGGATGGTAGGCGTACAGAATAGTTTTGATTGCTTGGAATTTCGGGGGCGAAATTCCTAAGGGGGAGAGAATGTAACGACCCGTATTTTTACGGATCGAAAAGTTCGTCAAAATCTGGAATTTTAGCATTTTCATGTCATTTCAGATTTTTAGGCAGATTTGTCTAAGTCCTAGGTCGTGAACGACCTAAGAGCTAAGTCGTGACCGAGTTAAGGAATTCGGCGAGTTAGTGTTAGGTCGTGGGTTAGTTGGAGCGACCTATAGAATTATGCAACCTAGGATTTAGTTAAGTGTTAGGTCGGCAGGGCGAGTTAACGACCTAAAGAACTGACCGACTTAAGGATATGGCGACTCAAGGGTAGGCAGACCTAGTGGAGTAAGCGACCTAGTGGTTACTGGGTGTGTGGTTAGGTCGGCAACGACTTAGAGTGTATAGAAGTTAGGTCGGTTGGACGAGTTAGTGGGTTGACCGACTTATGATTGTAGACGACTTAAGGTTAGAGTTAGGTCGTAGTAACCGAGTTAAGGGATAGGTCGCTATGTGTTAGGTCGTCTGGTAGCTTGGTTGGTTAGGTCGTAAGCGACCTAAGGGTTAAGTTGTTACCAAGTTAAGTCGACTGGGTGGGTTAGCGACCTAAGGAGTTAACAAGTTGGCGACCTTAAGAGTTAGGCTATGTGTTAGGTCGTAACACTGTTAGGTCGCGTAGGTTGCTAAGTTGTTAGGTCGCAAGGTTTTATAAGTCGTAGGTCGTAGAGGCAGTCTGTGTTAGGTCGTAAAGTCGTATAAGTGTTAAGTCGTAGGCTTGGTCTGTTAGGTCGAAGTTGTTGGCTAAGGCCTAGGTCGGTGGGTTTTAGGTCGGCAAGTTCCTAGGTCGTAAGTCGGACGCGACTTAGGGAGATAGCCAGATTTCGACTTAGGGAATTTTCTGCTATAAATAGGAGGGGTTGTTCTCACTTTTTGGGATCCGGATTTTTGAAGCGACGAAGTGCTGCCATTTTGAGAGCTCGACTTCTACACTTCTTCACTTCTTTTCTCCACTCTAACCTAGTGCTTCCTTCCATCCAAATCAAAGATCAAGGTTGAAGATTCAAGAGCTAAAGTTGAAGATCTTCATCTTTTCAAGAGAGATTTCTTCATTTGAAGCGGATTTGTGATAGATCAAGCTTGATCCTTTGCTGTCCAGATCTGAAGCGTGTTGATTTGAGGTTGTTTAGGTGATTTGGTGAGTGGTGATTATCTCTCACACGGATCCAAAGGAGTATATCGGATTGTTGGCTCAATTTGGTGTTAAAATAGTGATTTCCATGCATTTTCTTCATCCTAAGTGTAGATCCATGTAGATCCATTGTTCATGATGATGTTACATCCATTTTATCATATATTAACCTATGCAAGTTCATTCATCAAGTTTGTAGAGATATAATCCATGTTTTCATGCTTATTGGACTTTCAACTCTTTAATTACGAAAATGCCATTATTGTTATAATTGTCTACTTAGATCATTTTTGAATGCTTGATTGCTTGGATTGATGTTTGACTTGATTGATTGTTATGAACTAGATGATTGATGATTAGATTTAGATCGAAGATGATTCAAAAGCTAAGGGAAAGGCTCTTGAATTGGAAAAGCTGCTCGTGGCATATGTAGCGGGATGATGAAGCTCTTATGCATAGATCTGATGATGTGATGATGAGATGAGGCTTTGCGAGGATGTAATGAAGCGAGGCAATCATGTGATGAAGACTTGGTCTAATCCAGACGGGATCATTCCAAGCATGTTGATAACTCGGTGATATGATTCGAGTTGAGGATAATGAATGGATATGAGAATAGTCATCGAGGAGGATGACTAGGAGGCTTGGATAGCATCGTTGTTGAAGGTTCTAGCATGCTCTAAGCAAGAGTACGTTTGGGCAGATTTGATAGTCCCAACGGCTAACTGTTGATGGTCGAGTACTCTGGGCAGATTCGATAGTCCTAGGCACGGGCTGCGACGACGTGCGGGAGTTATGTCTAGAACCGGGGTTTCCATTAGCCCTTGACGGACGGCTGAAAGAATGTGCCGGTCATTCAATTAACGGTGATATCGAAGCAATGATAACAGTGATAGCCAGAGTCATGGATGTTTGGTTGTATCGTCATTCGGACTCAAGAGCGGTATTTTCTGGGTGCTTATCTGATTTAGGCCTTGGTACTTGAAAAACATCGCCCTTGACTCGAGTGATAGTAGCTTTACTTTAAATTGTATGCTCTGCTATGTTTGCTTCTGCTTAGTGTGTGTCTGGGGGCTATCACTGTAGAATGAGGTTGGAGTGGGAGGGTTGTATTCCTATTCCTTTTCCTTTATGCTCTTTTGGTATGTTGTTAGTTAATTCACTGCTCACTAAGACTGTTGTCTGACTCAAGGCTTTATGTTTTTAATTCTTATTGCCTTGGGCTGTTCGTCCATCTTGGGACGGGCAGACTAGGTAGCAGGTGTTGTTCTCTTCTCACGATGCTGTTATCGAAGACGAGCTAGAGGGTTGCATATTATCTTCTTATATGTACTGGATTCTGGATATTCCGCTGTTTTGTATTTTCTAAGGGATATGTAGTGAGGCTTGATGTATTGACTATGTGGATGCTTGTATTCAACTATTATGGAGTTTTATATGATGTCATTTTGTTCTGTAAAGCTTCACTATACATATGTTCTATTGTATTTTGTCCATGCGCTGTGAGTAATACGATAGATTCTGTCGTTTTTAATCTTACCTTGACAATCGTCCATGGTCGCCTGGCACACTTTACAGCGCTCTATCTTTAGATTCGGTGCAGGGGTCATGGGCGGTCGTCACAAAATTTTACGCTCGTTTTCTTCCATTTGATTTATAACTTAATATAATACTTACATTAACCCATTTCATTCAACTTATACAAATCTAGCTTTGACTAACTTTATTGCCTAAGTTAAATAAATAAATTATTGCATTGGATAATTAAATGCTTATCTTTATAAGTTTTCATTCTCAAACAATATTTCCATTCTTATCTAAATTCCATTACACTATAGTATCAAATTTCAATTTCTTACAATAAACCCAATTATTATAAATTTGCATACCAATTTATTGGTTTCAAATAAATAGATTGATTCAATTCAACTCTTTTATTAAGTCTATAATAATCAACAAAATATTTCATAGGTTCATTCTTAACATTCTTCATTAAAAATTATAAGGATTTTATTTCTTTTTAAATTTAATTACAAAATCTTATAAATTAACAAATTTAATTGTCAAAATTTACCGGTCGTTACATTTTGCCATTATGAAGTTTGTACATTCATGTATATATTTTTATTTACATATACAATATTTTTCATAAACATATATACACATATACAACTTATATATATATATTAAACATCATAAAGCTTGTATATACTTGTATATATACATATATGGATGTTCTATCTTAAATTTTTAATGGTGGAATTTATATACATATATCTATAAAATTTATCATATCCAGAAAGTTACATTTAAAGTTAAATATAGTTTAATCGATATATTTAGATACTTTAAATATTAGAAAATTTATCTATTCGACTTATAAAATTAATACTTCAATATTTAAAATTTGTTAATCATTTTTTTCTAATATCGAATTTTGTTATTTAAAATTATATCTAAGTTCATATCAATAAATTACAATAATAAATCATTAAATTTTATTTTTAACCATTTTAATTCAAAAAATTTATTAAATTTAATAACTTAGAATAATTAAAATTTCGGGTCGTTACACCAGAGCTGCTTTAAACCATTCAAACTACACAATAAACGTCATATTTCAATCTCACTTCATTCCCAAGACATATAAACACAATATCACAACCAGTAACATCACATGCAACGTATAATCTCATACATATCACAAATAATTAAAAACACAACGCAAATATCAATATTTACATAAACTTCCATCAACTAAAACCAATATTCCATCAACCAACACAACCATATCTATACAAATACTCATGTTCATCAAATCCACAATCATCACAGTACACAACCATCATTAAAGTATCAACTCCATCAACACAAGTCAAAAATTACACAACAAAACGATCACAGACAGTCAAAAAATCTATACCTACTCATCCTCATCCTCATCACTCCCGACCCATCCTCACCAGGCATCCTTCCATGCGCTGCTAAAATGGCCGCAATCCACTCATCTAGCAGCTGCGCCAGTCCTCCGCCCTTCCGCCAGTCATTGAATTCTGCCATCTACTGCTTCAGCTGAGCTATCTCGTCCTCAGCCTGAGATCTCCTATAAGCCCTTTGGGTCATCATTGCCTGTACATTATTTGATTGGAATATAATTTGATTCAGGATTAAATATTATTTATATTAGTTATTGAAGCAGTTTACCTCTTGATTTCTATAACCATAACGCCTATTTCGAGTAGGCGGGTCAATGAGAGCATCCCAAATACGATCCTCCTCCTCTAAGGTCAACTCACGGCCAGTGGACTGCACCACTCGAGCTTTCTCCGCTTCGTTTCTCTCCTGCGATGACGAATAGTAGTTTGTAATAATGAATAATAAAGAACTTATCAAATGTCGAGTAAAAAAATTAAACAAATTTACCATCATAGATTTAGATTTATCATCCATAAATTCATATGAAATAATTCCCTCCTCATTCGTGCGCTCGACGACATGTGTGTGAGTGAAGACTTCAGTTAGTGTAGGCTCACGATTATATTTCTAAAACTGAAGTTATATATACAAATGAATAATGTTACCGATATGACTAAATTATCTTACAACTATCTAGAAACGCATTTTATAACTTTACTAATTCCCTACGATGCCGTTGGAAGGACTTCGATCCATCGCGGTGCAAAGCAGGATTTTTAGCCCTGTTTGCACGGTTCCGCGCCGATAATTCCTATAAATTTAAATGCACAATTAACTAAATTAATGTACCTAATATATGAATTTTAAACAAAATGAAACGATATAACTTACCCTCGACTCTGGAGTATCCCATAGCTGTAGAAATTGAGCCGAGACATCAACTCCCATCCAAGATGGCTTCTTTCTCACTTTATTAGCTTTTGATATGGTGTCTCTATAATTTTTACGCATTATTTGGTTCCAGTGATTTACAAAAACATCCATATCCTACGGGTCTACACGAACTACGACCTGCATATTGAAATTGAAATTGGTTTGAATTTTATACATTGTATTAATTTACAAATAAATTATAAATTTAAACTTACCATCAAGTTGGCAAATATGGCATTCTTTATATGATCAAGAATGTCGTCCCAGTGAGCCTAGCATCTCGACATCCGACTCATGAACACTTTCCTGGAAACTTGTAAAATAAAGTCGGATGGCTGGACCTCAAACCCCCTGTATAAAATAAGGCGACGACTTTAATAAATTTTACATAGTGAACATGTAATAAATTTGATACTTACCTCGCACTCTTTGGGACTACCTTTGTCGCCGGACGTATATAAATTTCATAACTTTTTAGAAAATTGATTTGAGTACATTATTTGTTGTTATTATATTCATTTGTTAACTTATTGGAAAATCGATTTCGGTAGCATATTTCTTGTTGTTATGTTCGTTTCTTAAGTTTAAAGAAAATCGATTTGAGTACAATATTTGTTCTTGTCATATTCATTTCTTAACTTTTTGGAAAATAAATTTGAGTACAATATTTGTTGTTTTCATATCTATTTCTTGATTTTTTTTCCAAAATTGATTTCGGTAGAATATTTGTTGTTGATATTCGTTGCTTAACTTTTTACAAAATCGACTTTAGTACAATGTTCGTTGTTGTTATCTTCATTTCTTAACTTTTTATAAAATCGATTTAAGTATAATATTTCTAACGTTTTGTTGACTAAATTATATGCTTTATAACGTATTTTCAAATTCTTTCAACTAATAAAATTTTAGTTTACAGATTTTTTAAGCTAAAATTAGAAGTTAGCACTAATAATAACAAATTAAAATAAATTAATTTTATACTAAGCACCAACAATTATAATTAACATGCACTAATTAATTAAAGAATATTACTTATGTTTACCCGTACCTACTTAGGAGCATATTAATCAATAATTATACACTAATTTTCACTTAAACTGTAACAAACATCATTTTCTACTATAACAAACATTCACATAAACTTATCAATAAGCATGTTAATCAATAATACTAACTTTCAAATTTTAAATCAACCCTAATTTTTAATTACAAATTGTACAATCAGATCACTTACTAACATCCCCAAATCAACTAACACACTATTATCATCAACTAATACACAATAATCATTAATTTCAAATCAATAATCAACTAATTTTCTAAATTATGGTTTTAATTTTTTCTCCAAATCAACTAATAAACTATACCATCGTCTAATACCAGTTAATCTAACCTATTCAAACCAAAATTACTAATTTTTTTTATAAATAGGGTTTAAAACAATATACCTCAAAAAATGAGGATAAAGAGAAGGAGGAAGGAGTGTGCAACGGGAAGGGGTCGTCGGCGTCGGCTAGAGGTGGCTGGGGGCAGTAGGGACTGAAATTGGGAAGAAGGAGATAGAGAGGGTGGAGGGAAATGAAATGTTGAAATGTTCTCTGGTTCGCGGGTTATATTCAGGTCGGCGACGGCTAGCGACGGCGGGATTTTTTAGCCATCGCGAGCCATCGCCAAGGTCTTAGTTGGGCCTATGAACTCTCAATGAATTATAGATCCGACCTAAAATATTTCAAATAAAATCTTTATTCAATTTTATATATTTAATTCTTTTTTATTAATAGTTTTTAATTTATAAGTGTATCAAATACATCTATTTACGTATAGTGCACGTGCTACATATATGAAGTATACATGGCTATTGTGACCATGTGTAGGTGTTGGAATTTACGTCACAACGGCCCATTTGTCCCTTTATATATGCATTCGTCGTCTATAGTTTTGATTTTTATACACACACACATACACACATATAACTAAAGAAGGGTTTAAAAATGAATTTTATAGTTTTACACAAAAGTCCATTTTATAAATTTTAGTAAAAATAACGTCACATACATTTGTCCATATATAAATGATTGTAAACTACATTTTAATATTTAAAACAACTTATGTAGGTAAAGTTTGGAATCATGTATGTATGTATTTAGAGTTAACAAATTTAAATCCAATTTTTGAATTAAATGGTTTATGGTTTTACATAAAAGTCCACGTATAGATTTTTAAATTGAAATAACTTTTATGCTTATGTAAACAAAAACCAAAGAAATCATATTCAAAACACCAACCATGTAACACATTTATTTAATTTTCAAGGTGAGTTTAAATAACCAAGTTGTTTTCAATCAAAATTATTTGCATATATCAATATAAAAAATTTAAATAACATTGTAATGTATTTATATACTTAATTAAAAAAGGTTTTCAAGTATATAATAGAAAGAAAACATCTTTTATTTCGAACAAGATTGGTTATCGAGTTAGATATATGTAACAAATTACATAATTGCCTCTAGGGCATATCCCTAACTCTATTAATCTCTCACTTGCACTTGGGATCAATTGTGGAATCTTATTCGCACTTCTTCAATCGGTTTCCTCCAAACCAATTGGGTCGGTCCATCAGTGAATGAGTATGCTATTATGTTTTAATTATTTACTCCGTCAATCATCTCTCTCCGATGTTGATAAACTACATTTATCATGTGGAACAATTCAAAGTACGCCTCTCAACTTCCAATGAGCCCTAAGTTTTGTTATGAAATATATCGTGAAATTGTTATCATATAACAATATTATGAGATTCTCAACATTTGAAATTACCTTTGGCTTAGTTATAAATTTTTGCATTTATGTTTATATACATTATTTTTATTACGGCGCTATCCAAGGCGATGTACTTATCCTTTTTCATTGAATCAGCCACAGCCTTTCATTTGGAACATTTCAAACTTAAAGATTCTTCACTTGACTTTATTATTGAAATATTATATTCAAAATCACTTATGAAAATTTAAGAACAAATACCCCCGGTATTTCATAAATAAATGAGAACACTTCAATTAACCATTTAGTAATATCAATATATGTTTGATATTTGCTTCATGTATCAAATACATAAACAAATCATGATATTATAGACAACATAACATGTATGATAATTCCTATTGTTAATGCATAAGAAATCTATTTTGCATGTTCCGTATTAAATATTTTCATAAGATGTCCTTGCATATTAATTTGAGACATTCCCAATATCTTATATACTTACTATAAAAGACATTATTTACAAATCCAACATTGAGTATTAAAACAACTAAGACTGATACAAGTGCATCGTTAATAATCAACATTTTGCTGTTTACTTATAGTTTAAAAATATCTATGTACCATTTAATGTTTTTTTCTTACGGGCATATGCTACCTCTGCATTTTGATTGATAATCAAACTATTTGATATTTCTATTAAAAATTTGTTCAATTTTGATGCTTATCGAATGACACTTTCATATATGTTCTTCACTTTCGTATCAGTTCTTATATCATATCCAAAAACTAACAAACTCAATATCGCACCCATCGACTTTGAGACATTTTTGTTATTATGCGTAAACATTTTACTCTAAATCATTATTTAGAATTTTCATTTTCAACACATAAGTACCAAAACATAAAGTCATACCATGCGATAATTTTGTGAGTAAAATTCAATTTCGAACTAATTCAAGCATATCGAATGGTGAATCTGTTTCGTTAATTTCAACAATTGAAATTCACGATAATATTCTTATCAATGTGGCTTACTATATTCCAACTGCATTTGTCTTTCTCTTAAAGACACATTCTCGGTAAAAAAAGGATTATATCCTTTTGGATATAACTAACAAAATCAAATTTTGATAATGTACTCGTAATCTATTTTGGATTTACGTATCGTCCATATTATAGAGTTAACACTCTTAGTGGTTTTATTAAACAACTAAGAATTATATATTTTTGACGTTGGTAGGAAACTCATAGTTTTTCTTCAATGTGTAAAAATACTTATTAGACATTCTAATGCAATGTGTTCGTTTAGGTTAGTTGATTTCATTTCACCTCGTATTAATCAGTTTTATCCTTAGATCATATCCAATTTCGTTTACCAATGATTTCTCAAAGGAACTCCTTTACTATGGAGTTGGTATTTCTTGAAAAAAATATTGTTTCACGGTACAATGGAATAAGTATTCATAAACATTTTATGAATTTCCTTATATATAAAACTAATTTGGATTTAGTTTACAAAACTTATGTTCGAAACATAAATATTTCATCCAATAACAGTCCTTTCCAAAACCCTTTTGGGGAGATTCATATAAGATTCCTCACGAAAAATTATTATGTGCAGGCTTTCTAATCGCATAACCCACCAACTCCTTTGCACAGGATATATCGGGGTTTCGTATATACCCTTATCTTGTATGATTTTGTAAGCTATTATTCAGACGAAATAATATTAACCTGTGTACTACTCTTATGTACACAACCTTGTAGAAAGAAATTAACTCAACTTCACTCACAATTAATCGTACTTTATCCAACAAATTTTGATAACTCCTTATCGATACATCATTATGTATCACAAGAAGAAGTGACTTTTGAGATTGAATATTTATTTATTTTTAGGTATGTTCGGAACTCTTTCCAATATGCTCACCCATTCGATCAAATCGAATCATTTCTATTGCATGTTACATTATTTACTTCTATCGTATATTCTATGGGCTTACCATAGACTTATATATACATATCAAATACACATGCCATGTCTGTAATAACTCATCAATGAATATGATGAAGTACGTAGAACTATTTTAGTATTAATAGACTTATGATTGCATACATTTATATGTACCAATCCAAAGAGTTCATCAACTCTTATAATGCTACCACTAAACGGGTGCATAGCTCTTTAATTGTTTGAGATATGATTAACTAATATCGTATGATTCATGATCATATAATAAAAATTATTTCTCAAAACAATGACTTAGTCTTGTAATAATATTAAATACTTCGGTATTTTCCAATGCATCACTTTTGTGGTGAAAACAAATACCATATTACAGATTTATTTCATAATGAATATTCATAATATTCACATTCAAATATAACTATATTTATTTTTTAGTCGACACTGAAAATAAACATTATTTTATAAATAATGTTTGGTATGTTTTACAAAAATAATTTTAGTAATTTGATGCAATCAATAAGATCTATATGGTATGCTCCTACTATTTCTGCCATTACTATAACAACATACTAAATTTGGAGGTTCATCATTCACTTGATATAAATAATATTAAATTATATTATTTCATATTCTACAACCATTTTATAGTAGAGAGTCCTTTCATCAAATTTCTTGAACTCAAAGAAATAAATCTCATAGAAAACAATTTCAATATGCAAATACATTTTGGACCAGAAATCATATTCCTTATTCCAATGTTAAGTATCAATTATTACTATTACAATTCACGTTTCTGATGTTTCTTTATGAAGCAGAAGTGACTATTCACTCTCTTCATCTCAACTATACCTTCAATCACATTTAATCTTATACATTTGTTTTTCTTTCTAAATGGCCAAACTATTCAAACGAAAACCCTTACTACAACATCATAACAAACTCTTTACAAAGATGCATTTGATCATCTTTAACATTTAAGGACATAGAATACGATCTTTCTTATAGTTTTGGTCTAGTGTCACATTTAACATAATACAATCTCTTTGCAATCAACCAAATTAAATAATCGATCCCATAATACTGTTTATTAGAAAATTTTGAATGAACTAACTTCATCAAAGTATCGTACATTATGACTGTTCCCCATATAATACTTATATGCTATAGCATATGGATCAAATATCCATAGGCTTGTATTGCTTTTAGAGTTTGAAATTTATAGAATTTAATACATGATCTCGACCAAATAAACGTGTAAGCGACCTAATTACGAATGAATTTAGTAGTTGTAAAATCAGATGCTTGCATGGGTATTGAAATATTAACATGGAAGAAGCACTTATTAGTAAGTATATGTTATAGTTCTATCTATCAATCTTCAGTTCAGTTTGATTGTATATCTTAGTTGATAAACATTTTATCAATCATATTAAATGTACAAATTTATCAACATGGATTATTATAACATTATATAGCATATGTTTTTATAATATTAAAAATGTTAAATGTTATTATTTCATTTTTCTAATTAGGCAGCCACTAGTCTTTTATGTTTTGCTTTTATGTTTCACCAAACCCTAAGTGAAACATAGAAGTATTTTGACTTCACTAATGAGTGTTATGACTCGTATATTTTGGGATTCTGACTTTGAGAAAAGCTCAACAAATCATACTCCCATATACGATGGATAACTCCTTATCGGTTGTATCACATACAACTCCTAACCCATGGTTCCTTGTCTTAATCCCGCCTTTACATTGAGGAATGCTCAACAAGTAAAGTAAAATTGGTCAAATAGAGCTACCATTTCGCGACGGCCTAAGTATAATGCACATACCTTGAGGAAAGCTCAACAAATATGTGTAGTTATCTTACCCCGTTTATTCAATATATTATTACTACATATAACATCCCTAGCTTGAGGAAAGCTCAACAACTAAAGAACATGCAAATAATATATTAATATATAAATGGTAGAGGACAACATTATATTGAAGATTAATAATCTTTAACATATTATATTGGGTGTATCAACTTATGGAATAATATATTTCTTATGAAATACCATCATGATTCAAGTGTCCGACACATTAAAACCACAGTATATGTACATTTACGTATGTATTTATTCCTTAAGTCTATTTAGGATTTTTTAATGTTCCATATTTAATTATACATTCATATTATATAAGTTTTATTATTATATAACTTTTAAATTTGATATTACTCATATAATTTTCCTATGTATAATATTATATTAGTCAAATCTTATTTAACTAATTTGAATTAATTAACATTTTAATTAATTTATATCATCTTAATATAACATTTATATTAAATACTTATTATATATTATAACCATTATAGTATGACACATACGTCATATATATGTGTGTGTGTGTGTTTATTATTCAATTAATTAAACTTTTAATTAATTTATTTAATTAAACAATTTAATTAAATTATATTAATTTTGAAATCATTTATATTTACATACATGCATAGTTATATTATTTTAACTTTTTAAAAAACCATAACATATATCATAATACATGTATATATTTATTAATCAATTAACTTATTTAGTTAATATATTTTATTAACCTTGTTAATAAATTTTATAAATTTTGAAATTAATTTGTAATAATTTTTAAACATTTTGAAATTTTATTTTTAAAAATTAATTTCGGCCGTATATTCTAATGATTTTCTAAAAATATAAAAATTGATTATTAAATTTTTAGTTTTTGGTTGAGAGCTTACTTGATGATAAAATAACTTTTAAATTTTAAAACTTAATTTTCGAAACATATTTTATTTTATACAAATTATATAAATAATATTAAATAATTACTTAAAATACTTTACTGTTGTTCGAAATATAATTACAGTAAATATACATGTATAAAATATATGTTCAATTATTAGCATGACATGAAGATGTAAATAAATAAATATAATACTGTGACGCCCCACCTCTATGCTCATAATAACAAAGAGTATTAAAAGAAATACTGTCTATTATTACGAAGAATAAGGCTGGATAGGAGCGACCATCCGTAATTGGCCTTACACTAATATTGGTTATCTCAATAGGAGTGGTATATACTTTTTATTTTTCATCTATTATTTATTTACTCCGATCGATATACCCAATTATCAGTATAAAACAAACTACGATAGTTCATAATAGTTTAGGACATTAGATATAACAATAACACAGATAATATAAATGCGGAACACAGATTAACAAAAATCTCATATATATAACCGATGTCAGTTACAATATAGTTGACACGATACATATGATACAACTACAACTGTCGACTCTAGAAGTTATATATACAAGTACATTATCGACTAATATACATGAATACATATCGTTCTATACAATGACACGACTACTACAAAATGACACTGACAACTTCAGAAGATGTGAAAAGTCTTCATATCCTGAACAGCAACTCAAAGAAGAAAATCTACAACCTGAAATAACTCGGGTCTGACCCGAGTATTACATTCAAAAGAAAATAATACACGGGTCAGTCTAATTCAAACTCAGTTATTAGTGCATAGAAGAAATAATAATCAATCTCAAATAGATGACAGTCACAGAAATCTCGTATATCCAACTCTCGATACGAGAATTGGATAACGGCAGATATAACACTACACAGTGTTAAACGACAAATCAACAATCCAAATCAAAATACAACTCCAAAGTATTGAATTTAATCAACGAAACAACTCAACAAATCGAAACATCAAATTAAAGCTGTCAAATCTGATAGGGCTGCAGTACACGCACGCGTGTACTGCCTCGCCACTATCGCAAGAGATGCACAAAAACTCAGTGGAAGTCACAATGATCACAAGGTCAAACCCCAAAGTACCGGATTCAACTCAAGTGAATTCAAAAACAAATCCCAACAGGGGGAAAACTGCAAAACACATGCAACCGCAGACATAAGCGAGTACGAAGCAACCACCACGATGAAACTACAGTAGCAAACAGTTGCAAAGACAAGGGCAGAATGCAACTACAAAGAAGACAGTGGCAACAGTTCAGAGGACAGTGAACTAAAGTAAAGACCACAAAATAATATCAAAGGCAAAGACTCAGCAATGTCAAAGCCCAATGAAACCCAAGGAATGCACTTCAATGAATCAGTGTTCACAAGTGCAACTGTAAGCAAGAAGTCTCGAAGCTAATGCAAAGTCGAGTGTAATATAAATCAAAGGTGAATAAAGTCATGGTCGAACATTTACAAAATAATAAAGGCAAAGTAAAGCCAGACATGCTAGAAATTCAAAGGCAAATAATATCACCACAACAAAATACAAGGCAAACTGCACAAAAACTCAGATGCAAGCCCAAACTCGAAATGATCTGAGCATAAGCAAGAAGGCTCAAAGTTGTGCAGTGGAACCAAAAGAATAAATGAGACAGAGAAGGCACATGGATGTGTAGATCAAAAGATGTAACTAACATTATATCAATGGTGAACGGCACATAACAAGTTTAGCAATAACATGAAAATATCATGAAGGAGCTCAAATGCAACAAACCCAACATGTACTCAAACAACCTGTTTTACGAGTTTCAAATCGAGCGAAGTCACAATGGGCCTGCACTGGACAAGTGCAAACATTTAAACACAGTGCTACCCGGAATCAAACTACATTATGACAAAAATATAACTGATCAGAGGTGGTAGTCCGTCATCCGACTAAACAGGGCACTCAAGTAAAATTCCAAAAATCAAGATGAAGCTCAGATGAAGTCAAGTGATTATGCGGTCTGCCACACTACCAAGTAACATGTACAGAGTACACAATCAATGTGACACAAGAACTACAAGCGACAGGTGGGCACTTCAAAAATGTCAGACTCGAAATAGAACAAGTACACCAAGAATCTAAGTTCATATGCAATTGGATAGTGCAGTGATGAAAATGCAGTGGTGCTATATATACAAAAGGGTCAATGACTAACATATATGCTATTAACCTGAGGACTGCAATATAACAATGAAATCAATATTCGAGTCAAAGCCGAAGTCGACAAATTATTGGCCACAGTCGAGCACAAAACAAATCAACATTATCAGAAAACTCACGCAAAAAAAATGCCCAAAAACCAAAATCGTGACCAGTAAATGAATTAACCCAAAACAGTGAAGTATAACAACAAGATTTCAAAACATTAACCGTTGTAATAAAATCAGGCAGCAGTTTTGAACAGACATGCCAAAGCCTAGAAATCCCTTCAAATGACCGAAGTCACCAACATGTCAGAAATTAAACCACGGTTGGCCAAAGAAATCAACATTTGGAATCACTTCAACCCCATGGTAACAAATAGACTCAAGCAAAATACCTACAAATTGAAACAAGGCAGCAACTATCTCAAAGACAGTAACCATCTCGAACATTCAACTAGGGTCGAATGGCCTAGAATGGTGTTGTGGACTAAGCAGAGGTCAACAAAGATCAAAATGACCACAGTCAACAAAGGACCAGCAAGTTCAAAGCCATGCGTATCAAATAAGCAAACGACTAAATCATGAAATTGAACAAGCCAGCATTTAACAAGAATCTGAATTAGATGTGAGTGAGGGGTCACTCACCTTATTCGAAGAACCCAACTCGAATCGCTGCCGATAGCATCCCCATTTTCTCGCCTTTGCACGGTGCTCAAACGAAGCGAAGGTGAATTCAATCAAGCAGCCGAAGAAGCAACGGAGAAGCAATCGATCGAAGCTACCATGCGATCCTTTTCTTGCTCGAGCAAAACGATATCACGAAGTCGAACGAAGGAAGATTGAGCCGCCATTATTTTCGTATGTTGATTAGGTTTTTTTTTTCGTTTCAGAAGTGAGATGGGAATGGGTTGCGAACGAATATCAAAGGGAATGATTCAACCATAATCTTGACAAATTGAAACGGGCTGAATTAATAGAGAAAAGCCCGTATAATTCTTTAACGAATTTTCAAAAGAATTTCAACTAGATTTAAATCTCAACAGCAATTAGGTATTAGATTAACCGTTTAACGACGATTATAAAATGGTGCAAAACCCCGGGTTGTTACAGACTCCCCTCCTTATAAAAATTGCGTCCCCGCAATTTTCATAATTAAAGTTGTCAATAACAGTTATTTCTCTAACATAACTGGTTAATGCTAGAAAATAAAATCGGGAATACAAACGCCAAAGAAATCTTTCCATTTCGTAAAAGAAGTTCACAAATTTTCAACAAAATCTAACTATCAACAGAGAGTCAGAAAACAACAAAACTGAACAAATGCAATCATCAGCGATATTAAATTATCAACAAGATGATTAAAATACAGAAGTTCATAAGCCAACAATATCTAATTATCGACAAAGATGACTAGAAAGCACAAGTCATAATTCGCAAACTGACAATATCTAGTTATTCTACAATTAACTGGAAAACACAAATTTCAAAATCAGTAAAACTCTAACTATTAACAGAAATAGATAGAAAACAGTGATTCAATAAAATCAGCATATTCTAGGATTTATTGGAGACTAGATTATCTCATATCAATAAAATCAGCAAACATCCAATCATCCAAACGATACTCAGAAAACAAATCAACAAATGTCAAATTATCGAAGACGAATATCACAAAACATCAAATTCAACAAATATTCGATTATCAAAAACGATAATTAAATTTCTCAAATCAACAAATATTCGATTATCAAAAACGATAATCAAATTTCAAATCAACAAATATTCGATTATCGAATACGATAATCAAATTTGAAATCAACAAATATTCGATTATCAGAACGATAATCAAATTTGAAATCAACAAATATTCGATTATCAAAAACGATAATCAAATTTCAAATCAACAAATATTCGATTATCAAAAACGATAATCAAATCCCAAATATCTAATTATCACAAGCGATAATTAGAAACAACAAATATTCGATTATCAAAAACGATAATCAAATTTCAAATTCAACAAATATTCGATTATCACAAGCGATAATCAAATTTCAAATTCAACAAATATTCGATTATCACAAGCGATAATCAAATTTCAAATCCAACAAATATTTAATTATCAAAAACGATAATCAAATTTCAAATTCAACAAATATTTAATTATCAAAAGCGATAATTAAATCTCAAATCAGCAAATATTTAATTATCAAAAGCGATAATTAAATCTCATATCAACAAATATTTAATTATCTAAAGCGATAATTAAATCTCAAATCAGCAAATATTTAATTATCAAAAGCGATAATTAAATCTCAAATCAACAAATATTTAATTATCAAAAGCGATAATTAAATCTCAAATCAGCAAATATTTAATTATCAAGAGCGATAATTAAATCTCAAATCAGCAAATATTTAATTATCAAAAGCGATAATTAAATCTCAAATCAGCAAATATTTAATTATCAAAAGCGATAATTAAATGCAACAAATATCCGATTATCAAAAACGATAATCAGAACCCATATCAACAAATATCTAATTATCACAAGCGATAATTAGAAGCAACAAATATCCGATTATCAAAAATGATAATCAGAACTCATATCAACAAATATCTAATTATCACAAGCGATAATTAGAAGCAACAATATCCGATTATCAAAAATGATAATCAGAACTCATATCAACAAATATCCAATTACCTGCAGATAATTGGAAACAACAAATATCTAGAAATCAATTAAGAAGACTAGAAAATCAACATAAAAGCTTGGATCGATCCCATCAAATGGTGAGTTTTTAATTCGCCGCACGTGCATCAACAAATGGCCGAAGCCTACCAAGTACTCAACATAATTTTGGCACCCATCAGATTGACCCGAAGGTCCGCAGAGTGACCCGAAGGTCTAGTACTGGTATTTGACCCGAAGGTCCATCATATGACCCGAAGGTCCAACAAATGACCCGAAGGTCCTCATAGTGGCTCGAAAGCACACGAAAGCATCAAAATATTTCAATTAACGAGTCCGGAATTCACCGAAATAGCAAACGCACATGTCCCATACCACGTGTTTTACTAAATCGTTTGATTCTCTTCATCATTTCCTTGAAAGTGCAAAATTCATCAAAATCATCAAAACAACAAATATTCAATTAACGAGTCCGGAATTAACCGAAATAGTAAAAGTGTGGTTCCATACTCCGCACTTTTGCTAAATCTTTTAAATCTCTTCATCGTTTCCTTGAAAGTGCAAAATTGTGTATTTTGTAAAAATACACTTTACATTCTCAAACGGACAAGTCCGGAATTAAGCGAATCAGTAAAAGAAAGGGGTCATAGTCCTCGATTTTGCTGAAACGTTTAAATCGCTTCCTCATTCTTTTGAAAGCGCAAACTGTTAAAATTTCTGAAAACAATTTTATTTATTTTGTAAAAATAACAATTCACATTCTCAACTGGACAAGTCCGGAGTTAAGCGAAACAATAAAAGAAAGGGGTCATAATTCTCGATTTTGCTGAATCGTTTAAGTCGCTTTCTCATTCTTTTAAAAACGCAAACTGTTAAAATTTCTAAAACAATTTTCATTTTAAAACGATTTTCCAATCACGTGATTAAAACAGCGAATCAGTAACAATTTCGGTAAGGAAATCGTACTTCTTAAAATACCGTAAAAACGGTTACACATCAGTATTGCGGAATAACCGCTTGAAAATCCACTTTTAAAACATGACGGTTACTGAAGCCAAAGCGACAGTAATTTTAAAATGTCAAAATCACATCAAAACAATTTACATCAAAATGTAATATTAGTGAATTTTCATTCATCAAAATGCCACGAAACACCGTGCTTTAAAATTTTTAGCATTGGTGTAAAAATCTCGTTATAAAAATAACGGCAACAAAATACGTTTCATAACCAAGCATCGGTTCAACGTAAATAAATGCAGTAACGTGCAATTCAAATTTTTGCACGTACTACAGAATGAACAAAGAAATCATTCGAAGGTATCTTCAATGAAGATAATTCAAAACGGCAAAAATCTAATTAATATATGATTAGCATAAAAGAAAACCAGCAAAGATCTCAATAAAAATCACATAACTGCAAATGGTTCGAATCCTCAATTCGGATTCGAAATTCTCAAAGAAACAAAATAAACACAGCTATGTAAACAACAAATGAAATTCATATCAATTCCATATTTTGATTTTTAAATCAAAAAGATTATCAGTTGTACCCAGCGAAGACAGTTTCACTGTTTCCGCTGCGCACTCTGATAAACAGAACAGAAATCAATCAAATCATCAGAGCCCAATTTCACTATTATTTTTAAATAAAGATATTTAACAATTTCATCAAAATTCAAAACTTTAGTTTTGACTCAAAGCACAATAAAACATCGACCAATAGTTGTAACATATGTTCCATCCAAGTTATGTTTTATATTATGTCCATAAACCCCAAGCTCTGATACCAACTGTGACGCCCCACCTCTATGCTCATAATAACAAAGAGTATTAAAAGAAATACTGTCTATTATTACGAAGAATAAGGCTGGATAGGAGCAACCATCCGTAATTGGCCTTACACTAATATTGGTTATCTCAATAGGAGTGGTATATACTTTTTATTTTTCATCTATTATTTATTTACTCCGATCGACATACCCAATTATCAGTATAAAACAAACTACGATAGTTCATAATAGTTTAGGACATTAGATATAACAATAACACAGATAATATAAATGCGGAACACAGATTAAAAAAAAATCTCATATATATAACCGATGTCAGTTACAATATAGTTGACACGATACATATGATACAACTACAACTGTCGACTCTAGAAGTTATATATACAAGTACATTATCGACTAATATACATGAATACATATCGTTCTATACAATGACACGACTACTACAAAATGACACTGATAACTTCAGAAGATGTGAAAAGTCTTCATATCCTGAACAGCAACTCAAAGAAGAAAATCTACAACCTGAAATAACTCGGGTCTGACCCGAGTATTACATTCAAAAGAAAATAATACACGGGTCAGTCTAATTCAAACTCAGTTATTAGTGCACAGAAGCAATAATAATCAATCTCAAATAGATGACAGTCACAGAAATCTCGTATATCCAACTCTCGATACGAGAATTGGATAACGGCAGATATAACACTACACAGTGTTAAATGACAAATCAACAATCCAAATCAAAATACAACTCCAAAGTATTGAATTTAATCAACGAAACAACTCAACAAATCGAAACATCAAATTAAAGCTGTCAAATCTGATAGGGCTGCAGTACACGCACGCGTGTACTGCCTCGCCACTATCGCAAGAGATGCACAAAAACTCAGTGGAAGTCACAATGATCACAAGGTCAAACCCCGAAGTACCGGATTCAACTCAAGTGAATTCAAAAACAAATCCCAATAGGGGGAAAAACTGCAAAACACATGCAACTGCAGACATAAGCGAATACGAAGCAACCACCACGATGAAACTACAGTAGCAAACAGTTGCAAAGACAAGGGCAGAATGCAACTACAAAGAAGACAGTGGCAACAGTTCAGAGGACAGTGAACTAAAGTAAAGACCACAAAATAATATCAAAGGCAAAGACTCAGCAATGTCAAAGCCTAGTGAAACCCAAGGAATGCACTTCAATGAATCAGTGTTCACAAGTGCAACTGTAAGCAAGAAGTCTCGAAGCTAATGCAAAGTCGAGTGTAATATAAATCAAAGGTGAATAAAGTCATGGTCGAACATTTACAAAATAATAAAGGCAAAGTAAAGCCAGACATGCCAGAAATTCAAAGGCAGATAATATCACCACAACAAAATACAAGGCAAACTGCACAAAAACTCAGATGCAAGCCCAAACTCGAAATGATCTGAGCATAAGCAAGATGGCTCAAAGTTGTGCAGTGGAACCAAAAGAATAAATGAGACAGAGAAGGCACATGGATGTGCAGATCAAAAGATGTAACTAACATTGTATCAATGGTGAACGGTACATAACAAGTTTAGCAATAACATGAAAATATCATGAAGGAGCTCAAATGCAACAAACCCAACATGTACTCAAACAACCTGTTTTACAAGTTTCAAATCGAGCGAAGTCACAATGGGCCTGCACTGGACAAGTGCAAACATTTAAACACAGTGCTACCCGGAATCAAACTACATTACAGCAAAAATATAACTGATCAGAGGTGGTAGTCCGTCATCCGACTAAACAGGGCACTCAAGTAAAATTCCAAAAATCAAGATGAAGCTCAGATGAAGTCAAGTGATTATGCGGTCTGCCACACTACCAAGTAACATGTACAGAGTACACAATCAATGTGACACAAGAACTACAAGCTACAGGTGGGCACTTCAAAAATGTCAGACTCGAAATAGAACAAGTACACCAAGAATCTAAGTTCATATGCAATTGGATAGTGCAGTGATGAAAATGCAGTGGTGCTATATATACAAAAGGGTCAATGACTAACATATATGCTATTAACCTGAGGACTGCAATATAACAATGAAATCAATATTCGAGTCAAAGCCGAAGTCGACAAATTATTGGCCACAGTCGAGCACAAAACAAATCAACATTATCAGAAAACTCACGCAAACAAAATGCCCAAAAACCAAAATCGTGACCAGCAAATGAATCAACCCAAAACAGTGAAGTATAACAACAAGATTTCAAAACATTAACCGTTGTAATAAAATTAGGCAGCAGTTTTGAACAGACATGCCAAAGCCTAGAAATCCCTTCAAATGACTGAAGTCACCAACATGTCAGAAATTAAACCACGGTTGGCCAAAGAAATCAACATTTGGAATCACTTCAACCCCATGGTAACAAATAGACTCAAGAAAAATACCTACAAATTGAAACAAGGCAGCAACTATCTCAAAGACAGTAACCATATCGAACATTCAACTAGGGTCGAATGGCCTAGAATGGTGTTGTGGACTAAGCAGAGGTCAACAAAGATCAAAATGACCACAGTCAACAAAGGACCAGCAAGTTCAAAGCCATGCGTATCAAATAAGCAAACGACTAAATCACGAAATTGAACAAGCCAGCATTTAACAAGAATCTGAATTAGATGTGAGTGAGGGGTCACTCACCTTATTCGAAGAACCCAACTCGAATCGCTGTCGATAGCATCCCCTTTTTCTCGCCTTTGCACGGTGCTCAAACGAAGCGAAGGCGAATTCAATCAAGCAGCCGAAGAAGCAACGAAGAAGCAATCGATCGAAGCTACCATGCGATCCTTTTCTTGCTCGAGCAAAACGATATCACGAAGTCGAACGAAGGAAGATTGAGCCGCCATTATTTTCGTATGTTGATTAGGTTTTTTTTTTCGTTTCAGAAGTGAGATGGGAATGGGTTGCGAACGAATATCAAAGGGAATGAGTTCAACCATAATCTCGACAAATTGAAACGGGCTGAATTAATAGAGAAAAGCCCGTATAATTCTTTAACGAATTTTCAAAAGAATTTCAACTAGATTTAAATCTCAACAGCAATTAGGTAGTAGATTAACCGTTTAACGACGATTATAAAATGGTGCAAAACCCCGGGTTGTTACAATATAATTATAATTAAATGTGTGTGTGTGTGTGTATGTATATATGTGCATATATATGTGTGTGTGTATTAATAAAATAATAATTTTGTATATAAAATATTTGGCTATGCATATCTGATTTATATGTAAAAAATTGGTTTTTTTATTATATACATATAACCAATCTAGTATGTGACAACATCAATACATATGAGAACCTTCACCTAACTAATAATAAAATGTGTGTGTGTGTGTATGTATAATAAAATAATATTCTGAGATTGTAAGAAATATAATATGGTAAAGACATACCTGAGACAAATGCCTTAAAGCATACCTAGTAATGATGAACTCTCTCTACTTTGAAACCTTTTCTATTCAGCGAACGTCTAATCACGTAGACCTTTGACTATCAAATAGTACTTGTTTTGAATCGATTTGAGTTGGATTTTCTTAAGTCGTATGGATGTGAGTGACTAGCAATAGAAGAGATAGCAGCAACCAAAAAAATCCTCGCCAATAAAGGTTAGAGGTTTTTTAAATAGCGGATGAAAAAGGGAAAGTTACGGATCATATCTCATACCAATTCTCACTAAATATGAGCCATCCATTTTCAACCCCTCTAGCCTATTTTTAGCCGACTCCTATAGCCTTCATAATAACCGAATTATCACCATATCATCATGGGTTAACATCCCATCTAAAGCCAATTAAATTTTTATTGATTAAATCTAATTTACTTGCTTATCGATATCACACATCGATCGATATATTTATAACTATTGTAAATATATTCAATAACATTTATTCCTCAAATCATTCAAAAATTTATAATAATATTTCATAGATACTAATTAACTTAATTAATTTATAATGATTATAAACAAATCAACTCATTTGGTTTAAAAAAAATTCATCATTCCGGCTATATGACTCGTCAAGTGTAAATTTTGTCAGCGATTAACATCGAACTATTCAAATGTTAATGTTTACACGTCCCTAGCAGATGTTGTGACATTTGGCCAAATTTATCGCTCACTCGGTTTCGGCAAAATCCAATTTTATTTTATTAAGCGCTGCCCGGTTGTGACATTTATTTACACCAATTCTCTTCGTCAAAATTATATCACTTTGAACTTATGGAATTTGGTAATGGTCAAAATTCCAGTATCATCAATATTCAACTCGATAGTCCAAATCCAAAGTCCTTGGTTCAATAATAACAATCATTATTAACCGAAATGCTCTGATCAGAGGCTTTGACTTTGAATTGACTTGATTTGACCATGATACTAACCCCCTATAACTGAGGAGACAAATCCTCTCTTGAATATGGCTTCACTTCCAATACTTTCACTCGATCTAACTGTAGTCACTCGATGGATACCGTGCCATGATTTGACTATAATCAAAGCGGAGCTTTCATATTGAAGATCGGTAGTATTCTCAAATCGAGAGAATTGTTCAAATCAGCTACATCGACATTTTATGTTTGGCCAAAGTTATGTGAACCAACATAAAACTATCGAGTGATTCGTTCCATATTTATCCAATAACTATCAGTACATAAACCCTAGGTGCCCCCAGTATTTATAAGTAATACACAACCCAACATTTGGAGGGCGTTATTTATTCTAATCTCAACGTATACATCAATATCCAATCTTGATGCATGTTGACCAGGAACATTTAAAATGGTATTATCCATAAAGTTTCATTGTCGAAGGAAATGCTATAAGTGGCAGCATCACAAAGAAACCGATGCCGCTAGGATCGATGCCGAAAACCTACAATGCCGCATCTCATCAATAAAAGGCCATATACAACACACATAGACGATTCATAGAGTTATATAATGAACGAAAAATCTTTTATATCGTTAAGTAACATTGTGATTCGTTAGTATAATCTGGGCCGTATCCCATGCAACATCACTACTTAGCCATGCCGCATATCATACAACGTCATCTCCTATCCATATCGCCACTCCTTCATGCCGCCTACCTTCAATGTCGTGTCTCATGTGATGACGCTTCCTCTCAATATCAAGCCTCAAGTGATACCACACTGATCTGTGTTGTATACTATCTATATCGCATTTCATCAATAAGGAGAAGGAAGACACCGCACTTAGTCGATGTAGCATAGATTTCATGACACCCATCATCGAAGTCGTATGATTTATGAATGCCATACTTTCTCAACGTCGCCTCTATTCAACGTCATTACTCATCAATGCTACCACTAAAGCAATGCCATATATCAACAAGGTCGAGATTGATGTTGCACATAATCAATATCGACTCCAATTAGTGTCACCTCTTATCAATATCAAGAATCAGTGTTGCTATTGAGTAATGTCTCTTATCATCAAAACTGCCTCACTTCAATGTTGCATTATATCGATACCGCACTCCGAAAATATCACCGCAGACCTTCGATATGACGTTGATAATGGTTATCGTCAATGTGCATACAAAAGCTATCAAAATGTATATGATACTGAACGATGCCGCCCCATATCAACATTGCTACATATTGGTGCAGTCTTCCATTGTTGAAGCATTCCGAAGCTCATTGAAAGTAAAACATGGAACATGGCGCCATTGATGACGTCGAAGACTATGCATGCCGAGGATTGGACACCAAAAGCGGCATTGAGCAGCCACGTCGAAAGCTTCTACCCCTATAAATAAGACCCTAGGGGTGAGGAGGAAGAGGAGCTCATTTCTTTTCCCAACTCTTAAAATCAAACCCTTATAACCCTAAATTGAATTGGGGATAATTCTAATCTGATTGTAATCATGCTCGATTTATATGAACAAGAACTTGGACATACATATTACCTTGATTGTTCACTTTGAACACTGTTGGATGTGAATACACATATAATAAAGTTCTTTAGACCCAAAGCAATTATGATTCTATTTTACATGGTTTCACATGAACTTCGGTCTAAACTAGTGTTTATATGCATATCTCTTATCTTGCCTATTACATATGGAATATGAACATAAGCGCTATTAAATTAGTTTGTTAACATGCTTAATGAGCTATTTCACATACTTATCACTTATCTTCCTTCTCCTTAATTTAGATATATGACATGGGATTTGGAGTACCCTATTCCTAAAGACCTTATGGATTCTCGAATATATTATTTCAAGTGATCTTAAGAGCACTCAAACATTTTGTTCCAAGATACCTTAAGGGATCTTGAATATCATATTCCATGATGACATATGAGTCGTCAAAAGTGCAACATCGAAAACCCATGGGTATTATAGCTCATCTCCTAATGATATCATCTTGTACTTAGCCTCAATTGATAGATTTGTTCTTAATTCAATCAATACTGACAGAGCCATCCTTAATCTTGTTATTCTATATACTCGAGTTAAGAATTCATTTAACATTCAAGGCATCATGGGTATTATACCAATTTTTGGTTTAACATTTTGACGCTAGAAAGAGAGCTCGAACCTTTGCTTATGTTTGATTCTCTTCTCAAACTAATTCGGGTAGATTTGTATTTTAGAAAAATGGGAAGATCAAAGCGAATCAACGCTCCTAATGAAGAGTCATGCAAACGACGACATTATAAGAAAATGTCGTTACAAACTTCAACTTGGGAAATGCAGAGCCGGGACAACCATCAGAGCTGAGACAACCTAGCAACAGTGTGGCTAAGATTAAAAACCTAGAACAACAAGTATCAATGGTGAAAGAACTTTTAGAAGAAATCCTCACTCAAAAGTCTTCTAAAGCCACCAATCTCACGGGAGGAGATAAGGTAGAGTCCCCAAGATGGGGCTTAGATTTCTCTTTTCTTAGAAATAAAAGTAGAGAAAGCTCGTTATAACACCAAAAAAGAGAAAAAATCACCAGCAAACTAAAGCAACCGAGCTTTCTCCAATGTCTTTGGCGGAAAACAAAGTTAATGCAGATTATCAAGGGAAATTGGAGGAGAATCCAAGGAGCAATCTGGAAGTTCAACCTCCAAGGGATAAAAACCCGTTAGAAGCAATTATCACAGTGATGAAGCTTATCTAAGAGACATGGCCGAGAAAATGGAAAATGATATATTTAATCTTAAAGGAAAAAGAACTCTCGATGACAGGGTCAATGATAACCACCGAGAAGCTTCATGCACAGAAGAGATCATGTCCACCGAGATCCCATCCCACATCGCAATTTTGTCCTTGAGATACAATGGAACCACTGATCCACATGATCATTTGATGGCCTTTGAAAGTCAAATGTATCTATACAATGCTTCTACGACTGTGCGTTGCAGGCTTTTCCCTACTACTTTCCAAGGTGCAGCAGCCAAGTGGTATGGACAATACCGTGAGAAAACCATCTATTTGTGGAAACAATTCTCTTATGAATTATAAATGCAGTTCTATATTTGTAAAGACTCTACTATCGACTAGACTATACTGGCTAATATCAAGCAAAGACTGAGGGAATTATTGGATGATTATCTAAGGAGGTTCAATACAAAGGCATTAAAGGCAAAAGGGATGACCAATAGGGATAAGTTTGTGGCAGTACACTCAGGATTGATTTAGCAAAGTTCATTCAGGAAGGAGCTCTATATACATGGATGCGGAGATTTACCAGACTTCCACTTCTAGGCTAACAAATTCATTCGTATGGACGTAATATTCCATGCTAAAAAGAAATCTCAAGCCAAAAAGGAGTCCGGAAAAACAGGCTATAACCATAGCCATAAGAAACCGAGATGGGAGAAAGTCCTTGACACCAATCACATTGCCCTGAATAAGCCGCTATCTTACTTAAACGCTATAGCAAAGGAAAACAATGATTTTCGAATCTCATACAAAGCTAAGACTAATCCTAAACCAATAAGAGGGGAAGACTATTACGCTTATCATAAGTCGAATGGGCATAAAATTGATGAATGTCGTGTTTTGACGGGCATAATTCAACGTATGATTCACTCTGGATGCTTAAAGGAGTTTGTTAAAGATAACTAAAACATGGCACATTTTGAATATCCCTACCAAAGACTCCAAAAAATGCTGCCAACTTAGTGGAAAGTGATGATCAACCAGATTTTGTACCACCCCTCAATGGAATCAATGTGATCCATGGAGGACCGCATCTAACTAGAAGTGGTAAAGGAGCTAGGGACCGCTATGTTTGAGAAGCAAAGGAGGGACTTTTCTCTATTCATGAAGAACCATCGCCCAAGAATCCCAAGTTTCAAATACAGATGCACAGCCTGACCATCACTCCACAAGAGCTAAAGGGAGGAGTTCATTATTCGCATAATGATCCACTCATGATTACTACTCAAATTGGTTTATCTGTGGTTTCCAAAATTATGGTAGGTATGGAAAGTGCAGTCAACGTGATCTTTAAACATGCTTTTGATCAAATGGAAATTCCAAAGGTGAAACTAGAGCCGAGCTATGAACCCATTTTCGGTTTCAACAATAAAGGTCAACTCCTATTGGGCAAATAAGGCTTTTGGTGTAGATGGAAATTCCGCCCAACTCCATGACATTTGGGACCCTCTTTATCATCATGGATCAACCATCTTATTATAGTGCTTTCTTTACGAGACCAGCTTTAGATGAAGTTGATGCTTTTGTTTCGCCAAAATAATTGATGGTGAAGTTCTTAACCAAAAATGGTTGGAGAATAATAAGATGAGAATAATCTAGCTCTCGTGAAGTGTATTTTGCCACTCTTAAGCCATATAAATGGGACAATCTTTCTTATTATGAATTAGGAAAAACTGAGTTAATTAGAAACGATATTAGCAAGCCTTTGGATGAGGGTTTTTCAAACAAATCATCCAAAACAAAGATGAAGCCTACTGAGAGAACTAAGCATGTTTGAGAAATTTGATTTCTTTAGGAAAAAAGGTAGAGGAAGGAAACAAACCTGGTGGAAGATGAAATAGAAAGTGAAGAAATAGTTAATGAGTTGGATTGTAGAAGCAAGAAAGAACAAATTAAACCCACAGAAGACCTCGAGGAAATATTCTTAGATCCATTTGATCTAGTAAAGACAGTTAAAGTTGGAAAGGAGTTGAAGAGCAAACTTAAAGCAAAACTAATTCAGTTCCTTCAGCCTAGCAAAGATGTAGTCGCATGGACCCATTCATACATGGTTGGTATAGATTCAACTGTCATGTATCACGCTATGAATATCAATTCAAATATAACACCTATTCGAGAGAAAAAGAGGCAATTTTATAAAGTTTGGTACAATGCATTAAAAGAGGAAGTAAAAAAGTTGCTTGAGAATGGATTCATCAGAGAGGTACTTTATCCGTGGTTGGCCAATCCAATGCAGGTCAAGAAATCCAATGGCAAGTGGAGAACGTGTGTTGAGTATAGTGATCTAAACAAGGCATATCCAAAGAACTGCTACCCACTTCCGAGAATAGATCAATTGGTTGATGTAACCAGTGGGCACAAACTTTTGTCTTTTATGGATGCATATTCCAGCTATAATCAAATTCTCATGTTCAAGCTAAACGAGGAGAACACTAGTTTCATAACATATTGGGGAACCTATTTTTATAAGGTAATGCCCTTTAGGTTAAAGAATGCTGGCGCTACATACCAGAGATTGGTAAACAGAATGTTCAAAGAGCAAATCAGCCGAAATATGGAACTATACGTGGATGATATGTTAGTTAAGTCTCAAGAAGGGAGCAGTCATTTAAAAGATCTTAAGGAGATTTTCAAGGTATTGTGAAGGTATCAAATGAAACTCTACCCACACAAGTGTTCTTTTGGAATTCAGTCAGGGAAGTTCTTGAGATACATTGTTAGTGCCTAGGGAATTGAAGTTAACCCTAGCCAGATTTAGGCTATTAAGGACATGGAAGAGCCTAAAATGAGTAAAGACATAATGAGTCTAAATAGAAGAGTGGCAGCATTAAATATATTCATTTCCAAGGCCACCGATAAATGCATTCCATTCTTCGGTGTGATTAGGAAAAAGAAGAAATTCGAAAGGGGAGAAGACTGTTAAAAAGCTTTCAAAGAGTTAAAAGACCATCTTGAGAAACCACTAATCATGTTTATTCCTATAGAAGGGGAGAACATTTATCTTTGTATGGCAGTTTCTGAACATGCAGTTAGCTCTGTATTGATAAAAGAAGAGAAAGGGATTCGACTCCCGGTATACTATGTAAGCTAAAGGCCAAAAGATGCAGAGACTAGATATCTAGTCATAGAGAAGCTAGCATACTTCTTAATGCTCACAGCATGAAAATTCAGAGCTTACTTTCAAGCACATCTAATCAAGGTTTTAACCAATTTCCGGCTTAAGCAAGTTTCTAGCAAACCAGGCGCCTTAGGAAGATTGGTAAAATGGGGGATAGAGCTTAGTCAATATGACATTGAATTCCTATCTTGGGCAGCAATAAAAGGACAGGCATTAGCTGATTTTGTTAACGAGTGTATGGGTTTCATCAAAGACCACTCAGAAAAGGAAAAAGATTTAAAACCTGAATGGCAGCTATTCGTATATGGATCTTCGAATGAACAAGGTATTGGAGTAGGATATATCATTATCATCCCCGATGGACATCGCTTATATTATGCAATAAAATTGGGATTTCCGACAAAAAATAATGTAGCAGAATAAAAATCGATGGTGGCAAGTTTCACTTTGGCCCTACAATTGAAAATTCCTAGAATTGAAATTTTCAACGATTCCCATCTAATGGTAAATCAATTGAAAACAACATACCAGACAAAGAATGCCAAGTTAGTCTTATATGTAAAGACAGTATTAAAAATGATAAAATAATTTGAGGATTTCTCAATACACCAAGTACCAAGAGGAAAGAACTCCCAAGCCGATTCTTTACCTAAACTAGCCAGTTCGCGGGGAGCACCAGAAACCCGGATTGTTCCAGTAGGCTATCAGCCAAGTCCCAACTAGAAGAAAAGATTCTCGAACCAGGGAAAGAATTGATGGTATTGACCAAATCTCAAGCTCTAGCACAATGAGATCCCACAAGAGAGATTCTCCCATTCAGCGACAATCAATCACTGTAAGAATAATTGGATGAACCCCATTTTTGAGTATCTTGTAAATGGAATACTACCAAACGACAAAAAAAGGCAAGAAGGATTAAGCATCAGGCTCCAACTTTTCTTATAATGGACAGTACTTTATAAGAAGGGATATTCTCTTCCCCACTTAAGATGTGTTAATCCAGAAAGTGGACTAAAACTATTGAAAGAAGCCCATGAAGGATTTTGTGGGGATCATTCTAATGGGATAAAACTAGCTAAGAAGGTCGTGAGATAAGCTTTTATTGGCCTCAAATGACTAATCACGCCATTGGCTATGTGAAAAGATGCAAAAAGTTCTCTAACATCCCATATTTTCCACCAAGTGAATTAACTTCAATCTCAACCCCATGGCCTGTCGACATATGGGTAATCGACCTAATAGGGCCACTGCCTATATCTAAAGGAGAAGCCAAATATGTTGTAGTTACCATTGATAATTTCACTAAGTGGGTAGAAGCAAAACCCCTACCAAATATCACCTCTGGAAAATACTCAAGTTTGTAATCAAGAATATCATCACCAGATTTAGAATCCCACAAAATATAATACTTGATAACGAAACTCATTTTAAAAGTGAAGAGTTCACTCGATTCTGCAATAGAAATTGAATCATTAAAAGTTTTTCATCTGTAGCTCACCCTAAAGCTAACGGAGCTGTTGAGGCAGCGAATAAAACTATCAAAACCATTTACAAGAAACGATTAAACAAAGAAAAAGAAAACTGGGTAGAAGAGCTACTGGGTAGAAGAGCTACTTCTTGTGTTATGGGCCTATAGAACTTTTAGTAAAATAACAATAAGGCATACTCGGTATTCATTAACATATGGGTGTGAAGTAATACTCCCAGTTGAGGTGGAGGTGCCCTCTTGTTAAAGAATTGCATATGCGTTCAATCTAAATCAAGAATTGAGGAAAGAATCCTTAGACCTAGTTAATGAGTTAAGAGAAGAGGCAGTCATATAGACAGTTGAATACCAAAAAAGGATATCTAAGCATTACAACTCAAAAGTAAAAGCAACATCATTCCAAAACGAAGATTTGGTGCTTCGAAAAGTTATGGAAAATACTAAAAACCCGACAGATGGACCCTTTGGGGCAAATTGGGAACCCAGATCGTCGAACTATCTTCCTTCCCAAAGAGGCCAGCTGCACACGAAATGTCGAAGAACCCATCCAGAATCGCGTGCATCTCGTCACGAACGAGAAACCCTCCTCCATCGGTAAGAAGACAAACTCACTCCCTCAACTCGCGAAATCGAACACCCTTTCTCAACGCGCGCCGCCTGCCTCGATTCTGATCCCCCACGACTCGAGCCTTCCACCAGCGAACCAACCTCCAACCTCAAACCCACCGATCGCCGCTTCAAATACAAACGAACACCACCCCAGTTCGAACAGCCTCGAACGTGATTTGAGAGATGAGGGAGCTAGAAACTAGGAAGGGGGACGCTACTTCGAACTGGGAATGAAGGAGATCGGCTCGATTCTGAGAATTCATTTGGAACGTGATCTGATGATTTTTGATTTCTGGAGAAGGGCTTGGTTGAATATATTCTTTTTTTTATTTTTCAATTTATTTGAAACAGAAGAAAATCGCGGCCATTAATTTTCTTTGATTTGAACTGAGAAACATTTTGTTTTCTTTTAATTTAAACAAGAGGAACAAACGTACGCGTTATCAGCTGGAAGGGGGAACAAGAAGGGATGTTTACGTGATTCCCTCAACTTGCTACAGTAGCCCGATGTGAAAATAAAAACAGCTGATGTGAAGTAATTTCAACTGATGGTTGACAAGTATAAGAGAATATATTCAATTTAATTCAAATTCAAATCGTTCCGATAAAGTCAACTAAAAATTTCGACTTCCTATCGAGGCATGCCGCCAGGCGTTCGTGATGTTATACACCTATTCCGAACACAATGGAAAAGGTTTCAAGTCCAAATTCGATCGTATGGAGAAGATAGCTTTTTGGACCAGTTAAAATATTAAATTTTCGATTAAATTTCAACGCGTTTGTTTATCGTATGGCCAAACGATCACTCCAAACATTACAAAAATTGAAATCCGATAATAATACACTATTACGGATTCAATGGAACTGGTTTCGTCGAATTCCGAGACTGAGTCTCATGCATATACTTTTACTAAATTTAATAATAAATTTAATAATAAATTTCAAATTTAATTAAATAATGAATACTTTGAAGTATTCAAATAAAAAAACATGTTGAGCCTCGGAACGCTATTTTTAAATATCGATTTAAACGATATAAATTCAAAACTGAACAAAACAGTTTCAAATTCAATTCTAAAGCTTCCATTATCTCCAGAATTATAAATATAAACTTTCCAAGCCTTGAAAATATTTTTAATCGGCCTAAAACTGAAGATTCAAATTTTTACCCAGTTTCAATAATTAAATTCAATAATTTAATTGCCAAATTCATTCTGATATTTGAATTTCAAATTAAATTATCATTCGAATATTTAAACTCAATTAAATATTCACTTTCCAAATGTCAAAAATTCAGGGTCGTTACACAATAACTAATTTTAAATAGGAAAATTAGGATTTCTTTTTAAAATACTCAAACGTCCAATGTGTGTATACCTTCTTATTCATAGATCGGCATGATCGATGGTTGTAGTTATGGATGCGTAGACAATGTTCCTAACCAATCGAAGCTCTTTCCATGTCGTTTGTGTTTATTAACAATGGAAACTAACCTCCATTATTATAATTGTTGATGAATGAATGCAAAATAAGTTATATGTTCACCTTGATTGAAAACGCATAAATGCTCAAAAGATGGAATAACATTTGGGCAATGTTGATCAATTGTGGACCCTATAATTGGTTGACAATTAGAATCGATATCCACAAAATCAAATCGAGTCAACTCGGCAAGATTCGAACCTAATCTGATCCCTATAGGTTTAAGCTAGTGTCTTGATATAGGAAAATGACATAAAGTTCGATGAACCGGATCCGAACAAAAAACAAAATATATGCATTTTTAATCCGTTTAACTAGACCGACCTGAAGTTCGAACTTGATAAATCCAACAAATTAGATTCCATACCTATCCAACTGGATTTGGATTCAACCTAATAGTTATAGTTGTCAATGAATGGAAAGCACTTTCATGACTCAAACAAGTGTATAAATTTTGTAAAGATGTGACGACCCACCTTTTGGGACGGTTTAAATCAACAATAAACCACACATGTCAACTCAAACCATTCAAAATGGAGGATTGTCAATGGGGTAAATAAGAAAATAAGAGAAAAGATGGAAAAAACAAAACACAGAATCTCACAACGGAGTGACAAAATATAATACCCAAATAAATAGTTCATGAAGCTGTTTTATAATATACATTTGATTACACAAATTTTACAACAATCAGAGTACAAACAATGACATACCAATAATGGTGAAGCGGAAAATTACTAATAATATAATATACCAAACTCCGTCTTCGTCCTCCAGAAATAAAGTCTTCAACACTGAAATGCTCAGGCTGACCCGAGCGTAATGAAAAGACAAAACACTCGAGTCAAAAATAAAAGAAATTATGTAAGTTAAATCAACAACAAGTAAATATGAATGTAATGGCTTCAGAGATGTTTACAGGATTTTACATCTCATATCCAGTGTATAACGTGCGTGCGATAACTTAAGAGATGTTTCAGGATTTTCCATCTCCTAAGGATCCGTTAAACTGTCTATATGTAGTAGAATACGCTATATATGTAATGTCTATCAGTAAAGTAAAGTATTAAAATAGCGTTAAGGCGTTACCCATATCCCCCTTAACACATTTTATATGTATCACAGTCTATACAGTACTGTAAACACCGTAAACTGGTGGGCTATCAAGGAGCACTCCATAGGTACGACACAAACCAAAATCGTAGTAGGCTCGATAAGGCATATGACAAGGCATGTGAGGCAATGCCCAGGGTAGGATTCTACCATTTTGCACTCCCGGACTGGTGGTAACACGTAGCAGCTACTACCGCCCACCTCGAAACACACTACCATAATCAAATCAAAGGCGGCCAACAAACAATCAGAAAGTAACAGATATGGTATCGAAGAAGTGTGTCTAATCGGAGGACCGACCTCACTTGGCCCGATATAGCTCATGTTTTAGTCATATCAAGTTGACCAGAAGGTCGGGGCTGTGTTCTTACCTCATATCAGCAGCGTTCGCCAAACCATCCTACTTCGTTCTGGATTCTTTACCACGTGCACAATAGTTAAAGTGGTTTCAGAATTGGCAGAGAGTATAACAATATCTGACCCCGGTCTCTTTAACAACCAAACGCTCATTTCACATCGTGGTTGTTTTATAAAACATTTTTAATAATTAATCCAGAAAACAGTTTATACCTTCATATCAAGATATCCATATACTTATTCCAAAAGTATAAATATATTCATAAATACCGAGGAAGATTTCTTTCAATCAATTTAAAAAATAATTTATAAATCTCTCCTAAACCATTTATAATCTATTTATATGCTTTAAAACCATTTATAAAGCTATTTATGAACTCTAAGACAGTTTACAACTCTTCCTCTTTTCACTAACCTCTACGCAAATTCCTTTAAAATGCTTCCAAAATCCCTTTATATAAGTTCTTTTATAAAACTCTTTATAAAATCCTTTAAACCTTTATAAACTCCTTTATAAAACCATTATAAAAATCCTTTATAAAAATCTTTTATAAGATCCTTTTACAAAACTTTTATAAATTCCTTACAAAACCTTTTACGATATTATAAAATCTTTTACAAAAATCTTTTATCTATTAAAGTTATTATAAAAGTCTATATTTATTATCTTAAATCAAAACTATATTTATTATATTAAATTAAATTTAAAATATATGTATTAAAACTATATTAAATATTTTATTAAATTAAATTTTAAATTATTTAAAATATATATTTGAAACTAAATAAATTATAAGTTAAAACATATAAAATAAATTATTTTTCATATATATTTTTTTTAAATAAAATCATTAAATTAAATTTAAAAATCAAATTTATAAATCAAACATACTTTACCATTTAGAAAATAATTTAAAACCGACCAACGGTGTCCGTATATAATTTTCTACCCTTTGGTCAAGTGATTGGGTATGTATCATTTCGACCCAAAATAGTTAAGTTTCCCGGGTATATATCATTTCAACCCGTAACCCGAATCAATAATTTCTAAATCAATAAAATCGCTCGGGTATGTATCGTTTCAACCCATAACGATTTTCCCTAATCTATAATATCATTCGGGTATGTATCATTTCAACCCATGGTGATTTTTCCTAAAAACAAAACAAGGGAACTTGAAGTGTGATAACAACATACATAATAAACATAACATCCAATCATCCAAAATGTCAACAAATAAACATCCATCGCAATCAACATCTAAATCAGTCAATAAATCACAACAATTAACTGGTTATCAATATTAGGTATTTAACTATCAATTTAATTTCAATATTAGTTTAAAAGGCAGTTTAATACAAATTAAATTTAAATGGCAATTTAAATCACCAAACAGCAATCAATAAAATTCTTATCAATTTATAAATTTAATTTAACTAACATAAGAAGGTTTAGTATTTCGTAAGTGGGTTAAATCACCCACCTTTGATTTGTCGTCGATTTAAAATCCAAATAAAGCTAAAAAATCCAACAGTCTCAAAATGCTGCCAAATTAGTTCCATATCACCCAAAATTTTGATACGATCCCAATGGAAGGAACCGCGTCCAAATCCGAGTTCGTATGCAAAAGTTATGCAAGTTAGAAAATTTAAAATTTAAATTAAAAAAAATAAAATGGAACAGGGGCAAAACCGTAATTATATTATCACCTACCAAACCCTAGCGCGCGCTACAGCTCGAACAATATACACGCATGAGCAACAACCCCCACCGTTCCACTGCCCACCGCGCCTCCATAGCCAGTCGCGGCCACGATCAGACGATGCCACGTGAATGCTCGTCCACGGTCGCCCCCAGCCATACCCTTGCGATCGCCTCCATCACCCCCATATCCAGTGCCGCCGCCACAAATAAAACGCCAAATCTAGCGATTCCGAGCACCCATGACATGATGCAAATCAATGGATCGATTCAGCTACTTGCCCTCTACGCAACAGTGTCTCCCGATCGTCGAATCGTTGCAAATCCACCGTTGAAAACAGAACCCTAATATGGACGGCCGGAAATTCTTCGCCAAATTCTAGCCAAACCGAGGCTCAATTGCAAAAATGAACTATAGATGGAGATTACGCTCGTCGAGAGCTTCGCAACGATATATAATTCGATAGGTTTTGAGGAGTTTGAATTTTGGAGTTTGATTTGAAATTGAAATTAGGATTTTGGAAAGACAGCCATTGGAGAAAGAACTGATGAGAATAAAGTGCGTATAGAAATCAAAAATAAAAGTTTCTAAGGTTTCAGAAAATATCTATTTATATAGACGGAGATGAATAAGAACGAATGGACAGATCGAATTGGGTCGAAACAATAACAACACCCTGAAAAGCCCGTTTCTTTCCCGAAACAAAAGTAGGTCATCCCATATATCAAAATATATGTTTTCGATATTTTTAAACTTAATGGAACTAGTTTCAGATCCTAATTCCATTGTATGCAGAAGTTAGCTTTCAAAATCAATTTATATTCATTTAAATTCTATTAATTGATTTCTACACATTTCGAGTTCGCACGATCAAACTGTAAGTCCGATAGCTACGAAACTTGAAATCCTGTAATAATTGACTGTTACGGATCCGATGAAACTGGTTTCGTCGAAATCCGAGACAGTGGCCAAAATGGCTAATTTCCACGTTAATTAAATAAATTATTATTAAATTGATTTAATCACTTTTAAATTCAAATTTAAAAGTTAACCATTTTACCATCCTGGATTAACCAGGAATTACACAGAAATTAATAGTCTTTTGAAATTTGAATTTTTCATGTTAATTCCAAGGTTTAAATATTACATTAATTTCAGCGTTCAATTACAAATGTAATAAAACCCTAGTTAATTATATTTTAATTTCAATCAAATTATTTTAATTCGATTTACACTCTTAGTTAACATTAGTTTACATTTTATTACATTCATATTCTACAGTTATCATCTTAACTCATATTAACTAAAATATCTAATTACATTAATTCCAACACTTGATTCCAACAATTATTTTATTCCTTATTAACTTACAATTGTATCCAAATTAAGCTCTACAATTATATTTCAATTAGAAATAACATTCATTTCATCCTTATAACATTAACGTTCAAAATTTACAATCGATTGAATTTACGTTAACATAGTTTTTAATTACACTCAATCAATATTATTAATTATATTCTAATTTGCATTACTATCTTTCACTTCACTATAGTTATTGTTTTAAAATTCATATAAGATCAAGTTATGAATTCTAACAATCTTTTTTTTAATAAATCATAAATTTTAATTTCTCACAATATTAAACTCCAAAAATCTTATTAAATTTAATGTTTTTAGTTATCAAAAATACGGGTCGTTACACTCTCCCCCACTCAAAACTTTTTGTCCCCGAAAAAGAACAAGAAGGAATTAAGAAATTTGATATAATTTTATTCAAAATATTCAGTTTATAAACACTTTAAATTTACATCATTAAGTTTTAATATAACTAGAAAATAACCACTTTCACAAAAAAAATTATAAGTCCTAAATTTACGAAAAATTTCGGCAGAGCCTCCTTTGCGCGGTTAGGTCCTAAAAAATAATAATATCAATAATTTCAATATATATCATATTTCAATAATAAACATCCCAAACCATGGGAAAACAATTAAAATATCATTGCAAAACCGTAATCTGAAAACGTATCTATTTGTCGGGCAAACAAACTTTATTTATGAAACCAAAAGCAGTAGCTATTGCTTCCATAAACCTGTATCTCACTTATATAATCCAAAGAGTTAAAATTATGTAAAAGTGTAATATTTTAATTGTTTCAAATCAATCGCACAAGCAACATACAATATATAAAAATCATATGCGAACAAAAGCAGTACAACCATTATATGCAACAAAAAAATCCATTAACCATTTATAGCAACCAAAACTAATGGTTTGTCCAGGTTTAGAAACTTTTCATCGTACAAAGGTGATAAATAAACTACCAAGTGTACCTTACGCTCAACATCCTGAGATAATTACTTAATAGATTATTCATACATCCTTAAATAATTTGAAGTATTATTTCCCAAACTTCCCATCAGCCAAATCAACAAAGAATTTAAGTATTATTTAAATTTGCACGATGTACATAAATCTTTTATACACAATATTAATTCTAATCGCTTGCTTGAATACACGCATTCCACTTTCGAACTAGTATTGTTAACCCGACCACTCTAGTGCGGACTCTGATCCAATTTCTTGACTTGAAATTTCCATTTTCCTTGCATAGCCATAAACTATGATAGAAAACTTCAAATTCATATCAAAAATTCGTATCAATTGTTCGCCGTCAAGAATCGAGCGAAAAATCCTAATTCTAACTGGTGTGAATTACTACAAATCTTGTATTCAAATATGAATCGGAACAGTTATGCGAATAAAATGATCTACGCACAGTTTACATATCTTATTCTATTGGTTTCTTTTCACATCATTATTTACTTTTCATTTGTTTTAATTCATTCATACAAGAATTATCCTCTATTAATTTTTCTTCATTACTTACACAATTTATTTCCCATTCAATATTTGAAATCATCACTGAATCCATTATTAAAGTATTACGTACATTACATTGCTGTTTATTTCACATTTATTATTTACTTCTAACCTTGATATTCATTTTAATATTTATATTCATCAATGAATCATTTCAGTCATTTTCTTGAGTTTATAATCATTAACTTAAACAATATTTTTTTTCTATTAAATTGAATTACTAGCATTTCAAAATATTAACTTATGTTTAAAATATTTCTTGTACATCATAATTCTTATTTATAAACATATGTTCATTTTGAAGCACTTTTGTAAGTTTTATATATGTTTTTAGAATGTAATTGAATGTCATACAAATTTATCTTATTCATTTTAGTTAGCAAAAATATTCAATAATTTACATCTTTTAAATTTCATTACCCTTTAATTTGCAGGTTACAAATCTCCAATTCCTTTACAGTTTCTTAATCACTTAGCTTCTAATTTATTCTTTTTCATTTTAGAAGTTTCCAACTATTAAAATTTCACTTTATTTCTACAACTGAAATCATTAGTTTAACAAAAACTTAAGAACTAAATACCGGGTTCATTTCAAATCATTTTGAAATACACATACACACACTCATCTTTTATTTATCAAATCATATTTAGAAATTTAAAATTAAAATTTGTTTATCAAAACAAATGTGTAGTAAAGCTACTATAGTGGCCTTCCCACTTTGAAACTCGAAATAAATGTCGATGATGCCGCGGTCACCACCGAAATTATTTTCCATAGAAGAGGGGAGTATAGAACTTATTTCCTTTTAAAATTCTTTTAAAACATTTCTTTCAAATAAATATTTCTATCAAAATAATTCTAAATAATACCAATATTATATTCCAAAATCTTTGAAAACCAATTTCAAAACTCTGGAACTTAAGTTCTCAAATTTCCAATTCATATTCACTTTATTTGTAAATCCTATTTTGCAACCAATATTTATAAAATTTCACTACCTAGCAAACAAACATATCACATACACTATAACCATTTATAAAAATTATTCTTTAATATACAAAATATAATACTAGGTAAAATTATTTCATTTCCCTATATTTCGAAAACAATATTATGTCGATCTGCTCTATTAAGTGTTTAGAAATCCCTATCGATGCCATAACATCCTATGTACTGATCGAAATTTATAAATACTAAACAAAACAAATTAACACAATATAAAATATTTTTATATCACTAACAAACACACTCTCTCATATATATGTAACGACCCAGAATTTTTGATAATTAAAATTCGAATATTTAATTTATTTTAAATATTAATAAGTGGAATTAATAAGTCGGATAAATTATTTATCGAATATTGGATTTACCCGGGTAATTAAATCGATAAGTTAATAATTGAAATTCCAAAAATAATTGAAAATCGAGTTTAATATGATTGAAATGATTTGTAAATTTTTATTTAATCATACTGGAGTTATAGAAAGGTTATAGAACTTTTAAAATTGAATTTGGAGTTAATCTGTGAAAATTGAATATTTTAATATTTAATTATCGACTGTAAAAATAGCCAATTTTCGAACAGTCTCAGAATTGAACGAAACCAGTTTCATCGGATCCGTAATATGATTTTATTGCATGGTTTCAAATTTCGTAATTTTTGGATTTACCATTTGTCCGGTACAAATTAAAACGCCTCGAAATCGATTTAAATCTATTTAATTTAAATTGATCGTTTATTGCCATATCTCACACATACGATCGAATTAGCTTCCAAAACCTGTTCCATTGTGTTCGGAACGCGGGGTAAACCTTACGAACGTCAGCCGGCACGCTCGATTTGGAGTTCGGAAAATCCGGGGTGAATAGTGTTTTGAGACGTTTTCTATAAAAGCCCTTCCTATCTTTACTTTTGCAACCCAATGAAAACCTAACCCTAGCTCTATCTTCTTCAGCCGCCATCATTGTTATCAATGGCCGAAATCATCCCTCTTTTCTCCTTGAAATTCTTCAGATCCAAGCATCGATTCGCGAAATTTCCTAAATGAAAGTTGTAGAGCACTTTGAGTTCTAGATATTCAACGGCTGTGATCGAGAATAACGTGATAGATCAACGGCAATTTGTATTTGAACGTTCGTCGTTCGTATGTGCTTTTCGACGTGATGGTTGAGCCGAGTTCATCATTGTCGAGGCTGGAGGCTTGTCACGTGTAGGCGGAGAAAATGGCGCTAGTGGATCGACGTCTCGTCGTCGAATGTTGGTGGCGGTCTCTAGGGTTTTATGGCGGCAGTTGGGTTCAAACGCGAGCCTGAGGTTGGAGGGGGGTTTCGCGTGAGAGAAGAGAGGGGGAGAGAGGCCACGATTTCATCAATGCAGATCTGACGGCCCAGAAAAATAGGTTGTAAAATATTAAAAGAAAATAGTAAATAAATTTATATTACAAATCGTATAAACTTTAAACGTGTGTACCTATTTCATACGAGGTCCGTTTCGGACGAGATTTTTTGCGATGGGATCGTATTGATGAGCTATTCGCGATGCAACTGGATTGGAGTCGTTTGGAGTCAATGAAAATTTTGGGTAAAATTAAACGCTCGTTTAATTTTATTCGAAATAAACGCTGAAATCAGAATTGAAATCACGGTGAGATCTTCTCACTCAAATGAAAGTGGATTTTCTTTTACAGTTATTGATTTGACTGATATGATTGCTATTGGATGTGATATTAGATATGATAGGATATATCTATATATATAGCAATATATACATATTGGCATATGTATATATTGGATTGATGATTTCCCGCCTCGTATAGCGGATGAGACCCTATTGCGCCGTTAGTAAGCGGATATTTTTATAAAACCCATATACCGCGATAATTCCGTACTGGAGCGGAATTGGTATTGTGCTAACATCTGTGGATGCAGGGAAACAGGTTGGAGGGATCCAACTGGATTCCTCACCAGTAGTTATTTATTTACAGATATTGATGTATATTCTGTTATCATATGTTGATATATGATGTTGTTGTTGTGATGGACTAATTGATGCGTTGCATCATCGGATTCAGCTTTTGAAGTTTAAAAAGGATTTTTTAAAGTGATTTTTGAAAATAAACGTTTTATTAAATTTTTGAAGTGATTTATTTTAAATAAATAAACGTTCAGATTTTAAAGTCATAAAAGTTATAAATTTTGTGAAATATAACCAAAAGGTGATTTTCGGGATAAATAGTAAAGTAATTTATAAAATGGTTAAATTGGAATTTTTGAATAAGTATGAAGGGTTCATAGACGGGATAAAACAAAATGTATACTTTATAAATCAAAACAAGGGAATTATAAAAGTATTTCGGTTATTATTGAATATAAGGTTATAAACAAAATCTTATAAGAAATAAGATTTAAAATCTGTGAAGTTTAAAAGAACGATTTCTTTTAAATAAATGAATTATAAGTATTCAACTTATAATATGGATTTTTGATGTATACATTAACTTATAAATTGAATGGGTCATTAAAGAAGATGTATAAATCGAAGTTGTTATAAAATGGAAATAGAATTTATAAACGTTGTTTTTATAAATTCAAAAATAAATCAAATTTGATTGATTTTAAATATAGAGATTATTAAGGGAATTTTATCCACGATTTTGGACAGTGGGTAATTCTTGAAATAAATGTGTAGAAAAGATTGAAATTTGGTTATTGAAGTATATTCACGATTTTGGACAGTGAATATATTATTGAATAAAATGGTTATGTTTGGGAAAGCGATATTATAAAATGAAGTTAATTGTTTTAAAAGATGTTTTAAAACGTGTTAAGTATCGAATACATAGATTTCAACATTTATTGTTGAAATAGACGTTTTCGAGAAAATATAAGGAAATGGTGGACTATAACACTGTTGTTATAGTAAATGATTTCCGAAAGGAAATGTTTTATGTAGTATTGGGATTTATATATCTATCTTAATTTTCGAATCCCTATACTAGTGATTTTGAGTCGTCGTAACGATGTTTTACGTAACATTCGTTTTGACTCAAATAAATGTTGTTATAGTAATGTTTTCCTTAAGGAATGAATTTATACTTAAATTTTGATTTAAGTATATCGAATATTTTCCAAGTGTTGAAAATAAATGATTTGTGAAATACTTATTATTAAATAAGTAGGGAAATGCTTTTCCAATATGAAATGAAACGTTTTGAGATTTTATCTTCTTAAAGATAAATTGAAATTGAATATTTGAAATCGATTTGAGAATCGAATATTAGTAGATATTCGAAAAATGTAAATTCAATATGGAATTTATAAAGGAAATGGAAACTGTTTAGAAAAATAAACGTTGATTTATTTTTGAAGTGTGGAAATTATATATCTAGTAAAGATATTTTTGAAGATAAAATAATTTGGAAAATTATTTGGAATCTGATGATGTTGCGCATCTTTATTGATAGTTAAATAACCGACTATCAATAATTACCTTTAGATAGGTATTTGTTGTGAATTGGATGAATTTGAATGCCACACTTGTTTTTAAATAAACGCTCACTATTCGGGTTAACCGGGAAAGGACCATGGGGTCGTATAACCCATTCCGAATATGTGATACGTCGTTATGAATTGCATTTGAAGACCGGTGTTGAAGACCGGATATTTTTGAAAACGGAAGGATTACCGTCGAGTTACTCTACATCGGCTGATCTCCGATTTAGAGGTTTTATCACCCTTAGTGACGGGAAGTCCGGACGTGATTAGAAAATTATCCGGATATGCAAGGGCTTCGTAAGAAGTGCCTTCGGTTCTGTTCGATCCCGGAACAGACTTGTATGGATTGTGTGTCTGACGTTACAATTTGAGATATAAAGCTGATTTCTTTCAAATACATTTCTGTTGGTGGCGGAGAATTTATTCTCTTAGCTTAACACCCTTCTCTGAGACGTACGAGCTCAGAGGTTATGTAGTTGAAATTTATCAGCGATATACTCCCAATTTGGTAACGTGGCATACTGAGTGTTGCTGTGAAATGATAAGTGTTTGATCATTTGTGATATGATCATTTGTTTGATCTTATATCTTTGTGATCATAGGTTGATCATTTTTGTTTGACCCGAAGCAGGGCTTTATAGAAAGCGTAGCTTTGTGGACGAGACTTCGTCGAGCCTCACACCCCGGAAATGGTCGAAACAGGAAGGATGCGGCAAGGTTCTAGGGAGTAGCGCCCCTTAGAGTATGTCATTCCTTCTGGATAAAGGTGGTATCATGGTATGGAGCCCAGATACTTAACCTCTGTGGTTGCTGCAAAATTTATTTCTTTGTGGTTGTTGCGAATCGGGGATCCTCGGGAAGATCGGTGACGATCGGGGGATGGCATACGCGTGTCAGTAGTTACCTATTTTTGCAGAGGTAACCCGGCCTTGTGTTGGCAGAGATCCGGTTAGGTTCTCGGGTCGTCTATTCCAGGGACGTACCCATCGTGGAAAAGGAAGTTCCTTAGCCTGACCATTTGTTGGAAATCCAAAGAAACAATACGAGCCTTTACGATTTCAATTGTATAACCTGTCTCCTCAGGAGGCAGCTATAGCAGGCATAATATAATGGTACCTATGCTGGCTAAGATTTATATTCTACTTTCGAAATGTTTTCCACTATGCACTAATAATAATATCAAAAAGGTTTTGATTTTTGCGTAGTAAGCATCTTTGACTATCATAAGAAGAAATCTCCTCCAAGTCTGCGTTTGCATTGTGTGTGTGGTGGGAGGTCTTATGGTAGTTTCATTTTCCAAAAGCATTGCGAATTGACATTAAAGTTTTCCTGTTGTTTATTTTAAAGAATAACTGTTTTACGATCTCACACCAGTCACCATGAATGACTCGGAGTTTATTGTTTCCCTTCTAAACTCTGGGTGCCCACCAATTTCCACACGGGCAGCCTAGAGTTATATTATCAGGATATTCTGGATATTCTGGAGCTTTGGAAGCAAGCTGGATGACGAGACGTAGTATTTGTATCTGATAGTATTTATTCCACTGTGTATTCTGTATGAGGACAAGTTTATATAACTGTCCATTGTTGTTTATTGACTCTGATGATATGATGTGATGTAATGTAATAACAGATATAATTCTTTTGTTTTTAAATGATATTCATTTATCTATTATATATTGTTCCGCTGCGATAGGTGAGATTCTGATATTGTTTTCTGTTTTTGTTTCTGCTCTTGTTCTGTTGTTGTTCTTCTTTCTTTTTCTTCTATCTTCTTCTTCTACCTTTTTCTTCTTTCTTAAAACCATAACTTTTTGGGTTTCCGGCATTCGATGGCTCAGCAGTCGATAAAGTGAGTATCGATGTTGAATTTTCGAAAGTCGAAAATTTTCGGGATGTTACATTTGGTATCAGAGCATATGGTTAAGCGACAACCCTGCTCTGTTGGGTGTTACTCATTAGAGATAGAGTCAGTAGTACTCTAGAATGAGTTGAGTGTAATTATAGATACGAGTGCGTATTTGTTAGTGAATATAAAATTGTTTTATACTGTGATGATTGGTTTGTTGAGTGGTATATGGATTCTGGTCGGTATTGTCCGTACAACTCTATCGATAGGGATCTCTAAACACTTGTATAGAACAATTCGGCACAATATTGTTTTAAATAGGGTAAATGAGATAATTTTGCCCAAAACTATTTTTGTATATATAAGGAATGATTTTCTGTAAATTACTATAGTATATGGTTGCATGGATGTTAGGAAGTAATAATAGTGAATTATCATCATTGAAATTGAATAAGAAATTGAAATCGTAACTCCAAAGTTAAGAAATAAATTCACATGCAAATGAAATTTGAGAATGTAAATTATAAATGTGAATTGTAATTTGAAACGGAATTCCAGAGAAGTTTTTGGAAATGTTTTGAAAAGAATTTGAAAATTTTGGAGATTTGGAAATTTAAATTTCTTTTTGATTTGAAAATGAATTTCAAAGGTTTGAAAAGTATTTTGGAGAGATGAAAAGCTCTAAACTCTTTTCGGTCGCTGGAAAATAATCCTGATGATGATGGCCACATCATTAGAATTCATTTTCGGGTTTCCAAAAGAGGTATTGCTGCCAAATTGTTTTAAATGGAAGTGTTTGGAAAATTTGGGTTTTTGTTTTGGAAATTCAAATGGAATTTGAATTGTTTTCAAAATGATTTTTGAAATGTTGGTAAGACTCTGGAATACTATATAAAAATATTTATGAAATATTATGAAGTTGATAACTTGTAAAGTTTAAAGTTTAAATAAAAATCCATTTAACGAATGAAATTTTAAATATGAATTGGAAGCATAAGGAAATGAATTCATATATGAATTAAAGGTGTAAATATAAATTGTGAATGAATTTATAACTTGGAATGGGATTCCAAGAAGATAATCGAAATTAAAATTTATTAGTGGAATGGAATTAGTAATGTGAATGTATAAATGATTGTATAAATCAAGATGTAAATAAATTGATAACTTATAGAATATTTGAAATTTGATTGGAATGAAATTCAAATTGAAGACGAATAAATTAGTAAATAAAACTAATTTAGAATAGTATAGTTATCAATTAAAGATAAAAGATGAGATTGAATTCAAATGAAATTTGAAATGTGAAATTGAATTAAAATGAATATATATATAACTTCAACAGTGAAGTAAAAACGATATAAGCAGTTTATATTGAAAATTTTGTAATGGAATTTGCAAAATGGTTTGAATATATGTAACTAGATATTATGGCTAGTAGGACATACATGTGTTATAAAAGGAATTGGAATTTGATTTCAAACATAAATTTGAATTGCGCGACAAAAAGGTAAGTATTTGAATTTCAAATATGAGATTTGATGATTTCTTGTCTAGCCGCTTGGCCTTTTCTTTTCTTTTTGAAATCTGAGAGTCCGTAGGGACGTTTTGTAGTAGTACCGATCTAGCCGTGCAAAGGAGACGCTGGCGAAATTTTTCGGAAATTTAGGGCGTTAGAAAATTTTTTTGAGAAAATTTTGAAAGTTTAAAATTTGAATTTAAACTCGAATTTGAATTTAGAAGTTAAACAATGTTGTTTGAAACTTAAAATTTAAGTTGGAAAGTTAGTTGAGATGATAACGAATCTTTAGTAGGAAGATCCGTTTGAAAAGTGATAAAACTATTAGATGTTGGAAAAAGAGTAGACGAGTTAAGGACCATTTTTCCTTACTTGGTAATTTCGAGGACGAAATTCTTTTAAGGGGGGAAGTTTGTAACGACCCAGAATTTTTGATAATTAAAATTCGAATATTTAATTTATTTTAAATATTAATAAGTGGAATTAATAAGTCGGATAAATTATTTATCGAATATTGGATTTACCTGGGTAATTAAATCGATAAGTTAATAATTGAAATTCCAAAAATAATTGAAAATCGAGTTTAATATGATTGAAATGATTTGTAAATTTTTATTTAATCATACTGGAGTTATAGAAAGGTTATAGAACTTTTAAAATTGAATTTGGAGTTAATCTGTGAAAATTGAATATTTTAATATTTAATTATCGACTGTAAAAATAGCCAATTTTCGAACAGTCTCAGAATTGAACAAAACCAGTTTCATCGGATCTATAATGTGATTTTATTGCATGGTTTCAAATTTCGTAATTTTTGGATTTACCATTTGTCCGGTACAAATTAAAACGCCTCGAAATCGATTTAAATCTATTTAATTTAAATTGATCGTTTATTGCCATATCTCACACATACGATCGAATTAGCTTCCGAAACCTGTTCCATTGTGTTCGGAACGCGGGGTAAACCTTATGAACGTCAGCCGGCACGCTCGATTTGGAGTTCGGAAAATCCGGGGTGAATAGTGTTTTGAGACGTTTTCTATAAAAGCCCTTCCTATCTTTACTTTTGCAACCCAATGAAAACCTAACCCTAGCTCTATCTTCTTCAGCCGCCATCATTGTTATCAATGGCCGAAATCATCCCTCTTTTCTCCTCGAAATTCTTCAGATCCAAGCATCGATTCGCGAAATTTCCTAAATGAAAGTTGTAGAGCACTTTGAGTTCTAGATATTCAACGGCTGTGATCGAGAATAACGTGATAGATCAACGGCAATTTGTATTTGAACGTTCGTCGTTCGTATGTGCTTTTCGACGTGATGGTTGAGCCGAGTTCATCGTTGTCGAGGCTGGAGGCTTGTCACGTGTAGGCGGAGAAAATGGCGCTAGTGGATCGACGTCTCGTCGTCGAATGTTGGTGGCGGTCTCTAGGGTTTTATGGCGGCAGTTGGGTTCAAACGCGAGCCTGAGGTTGGAGGGGGGTTTCGCGTGAGAGAAGAGAGGGGGAGAGAGGCCACGATTTCATCAATGTAGATCTGACGGCCCAGAAAAATAGGTTGTAAAATATTAAAAGAAAATAGTAAATAAATTTATATTACAAATCGTATAAACTTTAAACGTGTGTAACTATTTCATACGAGGTCCGTTTCGGACGAGATTTTTTGCGATGGGATCGTATTGACGAGCTCTTCACGATGCAACTAGATTGGAGTCGTTTGGAGTCAATGAAAATTTCCGGTAAAATTAAACGCTCGTTTAATTTTATTCGAAATAAACGCTGAAATCAGAATTGAAATCACGGTGAGATCTTCTCACTCAAATGAAAGTGGATTTTCTTTTACAGTTATTGATTTGACTGATATGATTGCTATTGGATGTGATATTAGATATGATAGGATATATCTATATATATAGCAATATATACATATTGGCATATGTATATATTGGATTGATGATTTCCCGCCTCGTATAGCGGATGAGACCCTATTGCGCCGTTAGTAAGCGGATATTTTTATAAAACCCATATACCGCGATAATTCCGTACTGGAGCGGAATTGGTATTGTGCTAACATCTGTGGATGCAGGGAAACAGGTTGGAGGGATCCAACTGGATTCCTCACCAGTAGTTATTTATTTACAGATATTGATGTATATTCTGTTATCATATGTTGATATATGATGTTGTTGTTGTGATGGACTAATTGATGCGTTGCATCATCGGATTCAGCTTTTGAAGTTTAAAAAGGATTTTTTAAAGTGATTTTTGAAAATAAACGTTTTATTAAATTTTTGAAGTGATTTATTTTAAATAAATAAACGTTCAGATTTTAAAGTCATAAAAGTTATAAATTTTGTGAAATATAACCAAAAGGTGATTTTCGGGATAAATAGTAAAGTAATTTATAAAATGGTTAAATTGGAATTTTTGAATAAGTATGAAGGGTTCATAGACGAGATAAAACAAAATGTATACTTTATAAATCAAAACAAGGGAATTATAAAAGTATTTCGGTTATTATTGAATAGAAGGTTATAAACAAAATCTTATAAGAAATAAGATTTAAAATCTGTGAAGTTTAAAAGAACGATTTCTTTTAAATAAATGAATTATAAGTATTCAACTTATACTATGGATTTTTGATGTATACATTAACTTATAAATTGAATGGGTCATTAAAGAAGATGTATAAATCGAAGTTGTTATAAAATGGAAATAGAATTTATAAACATTGTTTTTATAAATTCAAAAATAAATCAAATTTGATTGATTTTAAATATAGAGATTATTAAGGGAATTTTATCCATGATTTTGGACAGTGGGTAATTCTTGAAATAAATGTGTAGAAAAGATTGAAATTTGGTTATTGAAGTATATTCACGATTTTGGACAGTGAATATATTATTGAATAAAATGGTTATGTTTGGGAAAGCGATATTATAAAATGAAGTTAATTGTTTTAAAAGATGTTTTAAAACGTGTTAAGTATCGAATACATAGATTTCAACATTTATTGTTGAAATAGACGTTTTCGAGAAAATATAAGGAAATGGTGGACTATAACACTGTTGTTATAGTAAATGATTTCCGAAAGGAAATGTTTTATGTAGTATTGGGATTTATATATCTATCTTAATTTTCGAATCCCTATACTAGTGATTTTGAGTCGTCGTAACGATGTTTTACGTAACATTCGTTTTGACTCAAATAAATGTTGTTATAGTAATGTTTTCCTTAAGGAATGAATTTATACTTAAATTTTGATTTAAGTATATCGAATATTTTCCAAGTGTTGAAAATAAATGATTTGTGAAATACTTATTATTAAATAAGTAGGGAAATGCTTTTCCAATATGAAATGAAACGTTTTGAGATTTTATCTTCTTAAAGATAAATTGAAATTGAATATTTGAAATCGATTTGAGAATCGAATATTAGTAGATATTCGAAAAATGTAAATTCAATATGGAATTTATAAAGGAAATGGAAACTGTTTAGAAAAATAAACGTTGATTTATTTTTGAAGTGTGGAAATTATATATCTAGTAAAGATATTTTTGAAGATAAAATAATTTGGAAAATTATTTGGAATCTGATGATGTTGCGCATCTTTATTGATAGTTAAATAACCGACTATCAATAATTACCTTTAGATAGGTATTTGTTGTGAATTGGATGAATTTGAATGCCACACTTGTTTTTAAATAAACGCTCACTATTCGGGTTAACCGGGAAAGGACCATGGGGTCGTATAACCCATTCCGAATATGTGATACGTCGTTATGAATTGCATTTGAAGACCGGTGTTGAAGACCGGATATTTTTGAAAACGGAAGGATTACCGTCGAGTTACTCTACATCGGCTGATCTCCGATTTAGAGGTTTTATCACCCTTAGTGACGGGAAGTCCGGACGTGATTAGAAAATTATCCGGATATGCAAGGGCTTCGTGAGAAGTGCCTTCGGTTCTGTTCGATCCCGGAACAGACTTGTATGGATTGTGTGTCTGACGTTACAATTTGAGATATAAAGCTGATTTCTTTCAAATACATTTCTGTTGGTGGCGGAGAATTTATTCTCTTAGCTTAACACCCTTCTCTGAGACGTACGAGCTCAGAGGTTATGTAGTTGAAATTTATCAGCGATATACTCCCAATTTGGTAACGTGGCATACTGAGTGTTGCTGTGAAATGATAAGTGTTTGATCATTTGTGATATGATCATTTGTTTGATCTTATATCTTTGTGATCATAGGTTGATCATTTTTGTTTGACCCGAAGCAGGGCTTTATAGAAAGCGTAGCTTTGTGGACGAGACTTCGTCGAGCCTCACACCCCGGAAATGGTCGAAACAGGAAGGATGCGGCAAGGTTCTAGGGAGTAGCGCCCCTTAGTGTATGTCATTCCTTCTGGATAAAGGTGGTATCATGGTATGGAGCCCAGATACTTAACCTCTGTGGTTGCTGCAAAATTTATTTCTTTGTGGTTGTTGCGAATCGGGGATCCTCGGGAAGATCGGTGACGATTGGGGGATGGCATACGCGTGTCAGTAGTTACCTATTTTTGCAGAGGTAACCCGGCCTTGTGTTGGCAGAGATCCGGTTAGGTTCTCGGGTCGTCTATTCCAGGGACGTACCCATCGTGGAAAAGGAAGTTCCTTAGCCTGACCATTTGTTGGAAATCCAAAGAAACAATACGAGCCTTTACGATTTCAATTGTATAACCTGTCTCCTTAGGAGGCAGCTATAGCAGGCATAATATAATGGTACCTATGCTGGCTAAGATTTATATTCTACTTTCGAAATGTTTTCCACTATGCACTAATAATAATATCAAAAAGGTTTTGATTTTTGCGTAGTAAGCATCTTTGACTATCATAAGAAGAAATCTCCTCCAAGTCTTCGTTTGCATTGTGTGTGTGGTGGGAGGTCTTATGGTAGTTTCATTTTCCAAAAGCATTGCGAATTGACATTAAAGTTTTCCTGTTGTTTATTTTAAAGAATAACTGTTTTACGATCTCACACCAGTCACCATGACTGACTCGGAGTTTATTGTTTCCCTTCTAAACTCTGGGTGCCCACCAATTTCCACACGGGCAGCCTAGAGTTATATTATCAGGATATTCTGGATATTCTGGAGCTTTGGAAGCAAGCTGGATGCGAGACGTAGTATTTGTATCTGATAGTATTTATTCCGCTGTGTATTCTGTATGAGGACAAGTTTATATAACTGTCCATTGTTGTTTATTGACTCTGATGATATGATGTGATGTAATGTAATAACAGATATAATTCTTTTGTTTTTAAATGATATTCATTTATCTATTATATATTGTTCCGCTGCGATAGGTGAGATTCTGATATTGTTTTCTATTTCTGTTTCTGCTCTTGTTCTGTTGTTGTTCTTCTTTCTTTTTCTTCTATCTTCTTCTTCTACCTTTTTCTTCTTTCTTAAAACCATAACTTTTCGGGTTTCCGGCATTCGATGGCTCAGCAGTCGATAAAGTGAGTATCGATGTTGAATTTTCGAAAGTCGAAAATTTTCGGGATGTTACAATATACTCTCAAACTCATTCTAGGGTATTAATAACCTTATCTGTAATGAGTTAACCCCGAAAAGGCTAAGGTATCTATAAACCAAAGCTCTGACATCAACTATGACGACCCACCTTTTTGGACGGTTTAAATCGACATTTTACCACACATGTCAACTCAAACCATTCAAAAGGGAGGATTGTCAATCGGGTAAATAGGAAAATAAGAGAAAAGAAGGAAAAAACAAAACAAAGAATCTCACAGCAGAATGACAAAATATAATACTTAAATAAACAGTTCATGAAGCTGTTTTATAATATACATTTGATTACATAATTTTTACAACAATCAAAGTACAAACAATGACATACCATTAACGATGAAGCGAAAAATTACTAATAATATAATATACCAAACTCCGTCTTCGTCCTAAAGAAATAAAGTCTTCCACACTGAAATGCTCAGGCTGACCTAAGCGTAATGAAAAGACAAAACACTCGAGTCAGAACTAAAAGATCTTATGTAAGTTAAATCAACAACAAGTAAATATGAGTGTAATGGCTTCAGAGATGTTTACGGGATTTTACATCTCCTATCCAGTGTATAACGTGCGTGCGATAACTTAAGAGATGTTTCAGGATTTTCCATCTCTTAAGGATTCGTTAAACTATCTATATGTAGTAGAATACACTATATATGTGATGTCTATCAGTAAAGTAAAGTATTAAAATAGCGTTAAGGCGTTACCCATATCCCCCTTAACACATTTTATAGGTATCGTAATCTATACATTACTGTAAACTCCACCATAAACTGGTGGGCTATCAGGGAGCACTCCATAGGTACGACACAAACCAAAACCCTAGTGGGCTCGATAAGGCATATGACAAGGCATGCGGGGCAATGCCCAAGGTAGGATTCTACTGTTTTGCACTCCCAGACTGGTGGTAACGCGTAGCTGCTACTATCGCCCACCTCGAAACACACTACCTTAATCAAATCGAAGGTGGCCACCAAACAATTAGAAAGTAACAGATATGGTATCAAAGAAGTGTGTCCGATCAGAGGAGCGACCTCACTTGGCCCGGTATAGTTCCTGTTTTAGTCATATCAAGCTGATCAGAAGGTCAGGGCTGCGTTCTTACCTCATACAAGTAGCGTTTGCGAAACCATCTTACTTCATTTTGGATTCTCCACCACGTGCGCAGTTATTAAAGTGGTTTTGAAATTGGTAGAGAGTATAACAATATCTGACCCCGGTCTCTTTAATAAGCAAATGCTCATTTTACACCGTGGTCATTTTATAAAACTTTTTTAATAATAAATCCAGAAAATAGTTTATACCTTCATATCAAGATATCCATATACTTATTCCAAAAGTATAGATATATTCATAAATACTGAGGAAGATTTCTTTCAATTAATTTCAAAAATAATTTATAAATCTCTCCTAAACCATTTATAAACTATTTATATGCTTTAAACCATTTATAAAGCAATTTATAAATTCCAAAATAGTTTACAACTCTTCCTTTTTCATAAACCTCTACGTAAATTCCTCTAAAACGCTTCCAAATCCCTTTATATAAATACTTTTATAAAACCCTTTATAAAATCCTTTAATCCTTTATAAACTCCTTTATAAAACCATTATAAAAATCCTTTATAAAATTCTTTTATAAAATCCTTTATAAAAATCTTTTATAAGATCCTTTTGCAAAACTTTTATAAATTCCTTACAAAACCTTTAAAAAATTCTAAAATCTTTTACAAAATTTTTTTATCTATTAAAGTTATTATACAAGTCTATATTTATTATCTTAAATCAAAACTATATTTATTATATTAAATTAAATTTAAAATATATGTATTAAAACTATACTAAATATGTTGTTAAATTAAAATTTAAATTATTTAAAAAATATATTTTAAACTAAATAAAATTATAAGTTAAAATCTTAAATTACATTTAAAACCATATATTAACTTATAATTTGAAGCTTTAAAACATATAAAATAAATTATTTTCCAAATATAAATTTTTAAATAAAATCATTAAATTAAATTTAATAATCAAATTTATAAATAAAACATACTTTACCATTTAGAAAATAATTTAAACCCGACCAACAGTGTCCGTATATAATTTTCTACCCTATGGTCAAGTGATTGGGTATGTATCATTTCATCCCAAAATAGTTAAATTTCCTGAGTATATATATTTTCAACCCGTATCCCGAATCAATAATTTTGAAATCAATAAAATCTCTCGGGTATGTATCATTTCAACCCATAACGATTTTCCCTAATCTATAATATCAATCGGGTATGTATCATTTCAACCCATGGTGATTTTTCCGAACAACAAACTAAAGGAACTTGTAGTGTGGTAACAACATACATAATAAACATAACATCCAATCATCCAAAATATCAACAAATAAACATCCATCACAATCAACATCCAAATCGGTCAATAAATCCCAATAATTAATTGGTTATCAATATCAGGTATTAAACTATCAATTTAATTCGATATTAATTTAAATGGCAATTTAATTCAAATTAAATTTAAATGACAATTTAAATCACCAAACAACAATCAATAAATTTTTTATCAATTCATAAATTTAATTCAACTAACATAAGAAAGTTAGTATTTCATGAGTGGGTTAAATCACTCACCTTTGATTTGTCGTCGATTTAAAATCCAAATAAAGCCCAAAAATCCAACAGTCTCAGCATGTAGCCAAATAGTTCCATATCGTCCGAAATTTTGGTACGATCCAAATGGAAGAAACCGCGTCGAAATTCGAGTTCGTATGTAAAAGTTATGTAAGTTAGAAGATTCAGAATTTAAATTAACTCAATAAAATGGAACAGGGACAAAGCCGTAATTATATTATTACCTACCAAACCCTAGCACGCTACAGCTCGAACAACAGACACGCACGAGCAACAGCCGCCACCGTTCCACTGCCAATCACGCCTAAGGCTGTCAATGGGTCGAGTCGGGTCGGGTTTGGGTCGGGTCAAGTCGGGTTCGGGTTGATTTTAAATAGGTCGGGTCAACCCGTTTATTAAACGGGTCAGAAAAGGCTCAACCCGAACCCGACCCGTTTATAAACGGGTTGACCCGACCCGACCCGTGTAACCCGATTATAAACGGGTCGGGTCGGGTCATAAATGGGTCGGGTCAACCCGTATAAGGTGTAAATGGGTCGTAAACGGGTCGGGTCAAACCGTATAAGGTATAATTGGGTCGTAAACGGGTCGGAACGGGTCGTAAACGGGTCGGGTCAACCCGTATAACCTGTATAAGGTACAAACGGGTCATAAACGGGTCGGTTCGTAAACGGGTCGGGTCAACCTATATAAGTATAAACGGGTTGTTAACGGGTCAATTTCGAGTTAGCGGGTCTATCCGAAACCCACCCATTTATAAATGGGTCAAATTCGGGTTGACCCGAAAATGACCCGCCAAATTAACGGGTCGGGTTAACCTGCTAATTTCCGTGCGGGTTTCGGGTCATGTTTCGGGTCGTGTAGGAAATTGACAGCCCTAATCGCGCCTCTACAGCCAGTCACGGACACGATCAGACGACGCCACGTGAATGCTCGTCCACGGCCGCCCCAAGCCATACCCATGCGATCGCCACCGCCACCTCCCATATCCAGCGTCGCCGCCATAAATAAAACGCCAAATTTGGCGATTTCGAGCACCCATGACATGATATAAACCCATGGATCGATTCTGCTACTCGCCCTCTACGCAACAACGCCTCCCGATCGTCGAATCGTTGCAAATCCACAGTTGAAAACAAAATCCTAATATGGACGGCCGAAATTTCTTCGCCAAATTCTGGTAAAATTGAGGCTCAATTGCAAAAACGAACAACAAATGGAGATTACGCTCGTCGAGAGCTTCGCAACGATATATAATTCGATAGGTTTTGAGGAGTTTGAATTTTGGAGTTTGATTTGAAATTGAAATTAGGGTTTTGGAAAGACAACCATTAGAGAAGGAACCGATGAGAATAAAGTACGTATAGAAATAAGAAATAAAAGCCCTTAGGATTTCAGAAAATATCTATTTATATAGACAGAGATGGATAAGAACGAATGGACAGATGAATTGGGTTGAAACGATAACAACCCGAAAATCCCGTTTTCTTCCCGAAACTAAAGTAGGTCATCTCATATATCAAAATATATGTTTTCGATATTTTTAAACTCAATAGAACTAGTTTTAAACCCTAATTCGATTGTATATAGAAGTTAGCTTTCAAAATTAAATTATATTCATTTAAATTCTATTAATTGATTTCTAATGGTTTCAAGCTCGCACGATCAAATGATATGTCCGATCGCAACGAAAATTGAAATCCTATAATAACTCACTGTTACGGATCCGATGAAATTGGTTTCGTCAAAATCCGAGACAGTGGCCAAAACGGCTAATTTTCACGTTAATTAAATAAATTATTATTAAATTAAGACAAGCACCATTGTCTCAGTGGTTAAGTGATTCGGCTTTGGTGCGAGAGGTCACAAGTTCGAAACTTATGTAGCGTGATTCGAACGTTTCTTGACATGTGATATATTGTCCTAGTGACATGTTGTATATAAAGTACCATTTCAAAAAAAATTATTATTAAATTAATTTAATCACTTTTAAATTCAAATTTAAAAGTTAACCATTTTACCATCCTCGATTAAACAGGAATTACAAAGAAATTAATAGTCTTTTGAAATTTTTTCCATTTTTATTTCAAGGTTTAAATATTACATTAATTTCAGCTTTTAATTACAACTGCAATAAAACCCCAGTTAATTATATTTTAATTTCAATCAAATTATTTTATTTCGATTTACACTCTTATTATTGAATCAACTATTACCTTATGAATATAGTTAACATTAGTTTACATTTTATTACATTCATATTCTACAGTTATTATCTTAACTCATATTAACTAAAATATTTAATTACATTAATTCCAACAATTGATTCCAATAATTATTTTATGCCTTATTAACTCACAATTGTATCCAAATAAGCTCTAAAATTACATTTCAGTTAGAAATAACATTCATTTCATCCTTATAACATTAATGTTCAAAATTTACAATCGATTGAATTAAGTTAACATAGTTTTTAATTATGCTCAATCAATATTATTAATTATATATTCTAATTTACATTACTATCTTTCACTTCACTATAGTTATTGTTTTAAAATTCATTTAAGATCAAGTTATGAATTCTAACAATCTTTTTTATTAATAAATCATAAATTTTAATTTCTCACAATATTAAACTCCAAAAATCTTATTAAATTTAATATTTTAATCAAAAATATGAGTCGTTACAAAAGAGGTTCGTTCTTCTTTTCATGAGTGAATCTTTTTTTTTACAATATCATCTTGTTTGAACATAGGAAGACACATAAATAGAATGAACTTGTGTTTTTTTCTTCAATTTACAGTAAATTTCTTACGATAAATGAAAGCAATGTATCCATGTGTTGAGATCAAGAAATTCATCTATAATACTATGAAAAAGACCTTAAGATATAAGATTTATGTGGGTTTATTAAAATTTGAAGATTTAATTTATGGTTATAGATTATATATTTTTCTTAGTTTTTTGTTATACAGAAACATTATTTTATATGCAATGACAAATTAAAATGACAATGCCATATTGAACTTATAAAAGACTATCATTATCCATTCAGAATTAGGAATAAACAAAAATATAAGATAAAATGTTTAAGATTATGGCAATACATTAACAAGAGTATAACTGATAAAACCATTAACAAAGGCGGAACAAACTCCAAAGCTTGTATTTTTCTAATTTGTTTAGCCAAGATATGTATTGTTATATGGGAAGTTCTGAATTGATGTTACTATAAATCAAATGAATCGATTAGAGAATCAAACTACAAAACAATATAATATATACACTTTATTATTGGAATAAATCAAATGCATCAAAGCACAAAATTGGTATTCACCATGGTTCAAAATTCCGACGAAATTCCGGTTATTCCGGCGATTCCGTTCCGTTCATAACCAGAACGGAATCCGGTCAAAATTCTGGCTACAGCCTAAATTCCAGATTTGCTTTTCAAATATTGAAAAAAACTTATAAAAAATTAAAAAAATACAATAATCAAAAAGGAAAACAAATTAATCAGGACAATAAATAAATGAAAAGGAAATCATGTAGTTTCTTAAAAAAATGTTATATTTTTGTTAATTTACATCGAATCATAATAAAAAATTCAAAATCTTCAAAATCGGTCAAAGTTTTAAAATCTCAAATGAACAATACAGAATCTTACACAATGAATTTTTAATTAAAGTGTGTATTTTATATGTAATGTAAAAAATCTAATACAAATTTTTGACAGTATTAGATATTTATTAGCGTATATAACAAATTAAAGCAAAAAAAGTACCGGAATTAGAAACCGGAATTAAAGCGGAACTTCCGGAATTTTCGAAACGGAACCGGAAATTTTAAAATTAACAATGACCTGAACAAAAACGGAAAACGGAATTTTAAACCTTGGTATTCACACGTTATTGCATTTGTCACATGGATCTAAGTGGTTATACAGAATTCCTAACACAAGGCCCAGTTTTGGTGTAATAAAATTTATATAGGAATGATCCAATAGTTATTCATGAACCAAAAACTTAAAATCAACGGTATCCAAGGATTTGGGCTTTCTACTGCAATTCCATAAGGCTCCATTTGTTCAAACATGTTTGAATTGTTTGCTTCCGAGCACTTATAATCAATCTCCATGTGATCAAAGAATAACACTATACATGCAAAAATATTAAAGAGAACAATGTGATGTAATCTATGATGTAGAAATTGCCAAAAGTAACAGGTGAAAATGGCTACACGTACTACAAAATGAAGCATGCAAATCTGAACAGCAATAACTTGCATTAGACACAATTTGCAAACAAATAAAATCGATAGTAACTAACAGTAATCACCATCCAAAATATTGTTATTATAATAAGAAAAGTCTAAAAGATAGCTAATTTATTTCCCAAATGACAATCCACATTTCCAAGTAACGTTTCCTGAACATGAGCATCTAAAAGTATCAACAATCAAATATGAATTCTGTAAAATATATCAGTATTAAATTAGAGCAGTCAATAGATGATGAGAAAATTCATGTGGGTTTTAGCACTTTCTAACTATCAGATTAATTCTGCTTCAGTTACCCCTCCACTCTAATTTAGTATTACTAAATAGTTCATACCTACTCATAACTCAAAACTCCATACGTTCATGAATTTGTACCTAATCAAGCGATTCTCGATCATTAGTTTATGTATACTCTACATCACCAATCCTAACATGTTTAATCTGCTAACGTCAAAGACCTGCACTATGCGTCCAGAGATCTTTTGTTTAATAGTGGTTTGCTATGTCTCAAACCCCACTACGTTCTAATTACCAGATATATATACATTTATGTTCCTTTAATTTTTCTTTAAAACAATTCTGTGCATATACCATCATAATTACTAAGAACAAACTATTGATAAAATTAAGGGGGCGGCTCAAAAAACATAGGGTGGTGCACTGTTCTATTTGGCTTCAGCAGTAAAGTCTGCAATTAAATTCATAAGTAAAAACATATAGGGCAAATAATGGAGTCAGCATTAAGATAATCAAGGTTCCTTGTAGCTGTAATGCTTTTTTTCTGATGATAAACCACCATCTACGCAATCGAGTCCTTACCTATGTTGGAAAATGGAGTGAATGAGGAATTAAGGTAGCGTTTCTTTTGAAAGCAAGCTTTGTTTTTTCAATATCTGTGTGCGTGAGAAGGTAAAACATCTTAGTCAATTCAATTTTGAGAAGAAGAGATGGAAGAAGATAGATTTTAATAATCTTCTAAAGGCGAAAAACACGAAAAAGTAGTTTTCAATTTCATATGTTAAAACAATTTCCCTAATTGGCTAATAAATGTTCAAAAATGAGCATATATATCAAGATGTGAGGACCAATATAATTATTATGGTGATTAGAAGCTTGAACATTGCACCACTCACATCCGCGTCCGCACTCGTACCCATTTTCGTGTGGGTGCGGATGTAGGCACAGTACTCAATATGTTAATCCTTCTTGGTTCAAGTCTATAGTCACCAAAATAATAACGGTAATGGTCCTCACCTCTTGATATATATGCTCGTTTTTTGACATTTACTATAAAATGTGGGACTATTCGTATTTTCTATGCAATTAATGCATCATTCACTCCATTTTCCAACAATCCAGCCAATTTTTTTAAAATAGGATAACTGCATTTGCACATTATAAACATAATCAAGTAATGGTTTGGACTTCTAAAAAGCGAGAATAAGGAATAAATTAAGTAGTATTTCATATATTAGAAAAAAATAGTAGATAACCTACGTTTGCCTGTTAACATGGGTAAACAATATATCAGAATAAAATCTTTTCTCAAAAATAGTGCCATTGGCAATATTAGGTTGACCTTTAAGATACAGTCATGAAAAGAAAAGAAATAGTATAAATTGAGATAAATGCCTCAAATATAAGAAAATCAAGTATAATATTTACTTGATTATCTTATAAGGTTTATTTGTGTATCTTAGATTAATGTAAACACTCACTATATGACACACACAAGTCTTTCCGGACTTAAAATATTTATATGTATTTTATGAACAATTTTAAAACAACTTTACTTCAAAAACCCAAGTTTATTTAAGTCTGAAAACAACTTTAAGTTGACATAAGGTAGGTGATGATATGTTGACATATCAAACTCAGACTAATTTGGCTGAAAGCAATGATATGAAGACGTATAAATTCAAAATATGGAAAATATAATATATAGGGATTTTGTGGAAGAAATACTTTCTACATGCTACACATGATTAGGCCTATAAACGAATACTTTTGGATATAGATAGTGTCATATCCGTATCCGAAATCATTTTCGGATATCGGATATCCGTATCCGCGGATATGGATGGATATCAGATATTCTTCGAGTAGTTTACAACCAATAAATCTAAACAAATAAACAGAAAATTTTAATTTATTATAAATCCATTTTTGTACTAAATATTAAAAAAAAAAACGGTAAAAATTGATTTGATATACATATTAGTTTTTTCAGATATCAGATATTTACTCGCTTTTTGGATACAGATGCGGACGGATTTCGGATTTTTCGTATAACCATTGACAACCCTAATTCGAATTTATTATTGTTGTTCGGTTAATTTTGAAAATTTTAAAACTATGTACGGGCCTCTTTTAAAATTCAAAGTTTGTAAGTTCATTTCCAAAATTTTGTGACTATTTCTTTCATTTGTTCAAATGAATTAAAACATTTTAGATTTTCAGAAAACTAAATTACCTAAACATTTAAACTTGTTGTCATTTCTGACAAGTTTGGGTTCGTGTTTTCTTTTCTTCATCATTCATATGTCATGAGAAACGATAAAACAGATTGAATCCACACTTCACATCTTCACACAAGTCTACTGTGTGATCATAGAATTTTATAAAGCCATTTGTTGAGTCGAAGGAAAAATAATTGTAAAAGAAGCTTTGCTACCTCTTTAAGATACATACTTTGCAGTTATAATAATAGGCTTAGGTGTTAGTTCCAAAATTATCTCCAACATAGCCAAATGTTTCAAATTCTCATGTGTTCGAAACAACGCTCCCACCTGAAAAAGATAATTTTAGTTGGTTATAGCGTTTCGAGAAGCGACTAGTTGTTGATCAACAATGCACTCCGATGATCAAAAGATAACTCCACCCTAAACTTGTGATCAACAAAGCATTTAGATTTTATAAATTATGGCCTTTAATTGTCACAATAATTATGATGTAAAAAGCACCAATTCAAATGACATGGATTTAAAATGATGTTATTGCATGGGTCCAGATTGTAAATCATTTTACTTTCATTTGTTAAACATACATCAAGTACTAATTAAAAAACAATTAGCGGAAATTACGTCCGACATAATTGATACGTCAACAGTTTAATGGTCTACGTTTGGACTCTTAAAAATGTAGCGTTTTAATAGGATGTATTAATTAGTCCGACTTATCTTCTGTCATATAGTTGGCGAGACCTGAATAGCAAAACTGTAACGACCCGTATTTTTACGGATCGACAAGTTCGTCAAAATCTGGAATTTTTGCATTTTTAAGTCATTTCAGATTTTTTAGGGAAATTTGTCTAAGTCCTAGGTCGTGAACGACCTAAGAGCTAAGTCGTGACCGAGTTAAGGAATTCGGCGAGTTAGTGTTAGGTCGTGGGTTAGTTGGAGCGACCTATAGAGCTATGCAACCTAGGATTTGATTAAGTATTAGGTCGGCAGGGCGAGTTAACGACCTAGTGGTTACTGGGGGTGTGGTTAGGTCGGCTGGGAAAGTTAGCGACCTAGTGGTTCCGAGTTAGCGACCTAGTGGTTCCGAGTTAGCGACCTAGTGGTTCCGAGTTAGCGACCTAGTGGTTCCGTGTTAGCGACCTAAGGAGTTAGCTTGTTAGCGACCTAAGGAGTTAGCTTGTTAGCGACCTAAGGAGTTAGCTTGTTAGCGACCTAAGGAGTTAGCTTGTTAGCGACCTAAGGAGTTAGCTTGTTAGCGACCTAAGGAGTTGCCGTGTTAGCGACCTAAGGAGATAGGTCGCATAAGTGTTAGGTCGTAGCACTGTTAGGTCGCGTAGGTTGCTAAGTTGTTAGGTCGCTAGGATAGTTCAAGTGTTAGGTCGCGTGTTGTTTTAGGTCGACTTGTGTTAGGTCGCAACCCAACTGAGTCTTAGGTAGTTAAGTCGTTAGGTTGTTAGGTCGCTGGGTTTCCTAAGTGTTAGGTCGCAAAGGAGTTAAGTCGTACATCTGTTAGGTCGGAGAGGCTTAGGTCGGAGAGGCTTAGGTCGGAAGCGACTTAGGGAGATAGCCAGATTTCGACTTAAGGACAGATTTCAGCTATAAATAGGAGGGGTTGTTCTCACTTTTTGGGATCCGGATTTTTGAAGCGACGAAGTGCTGCCATTTTGAGAGCTCGACTTCTACACTTCTTCACTTCTTTTCTCCACTCTAATCTAGTGCTTCCATCCATCCAAATCGAAGATCAAGATTGAAGATTCAAGAGCTTAGATTGAAGATCTTCATCTTTTCAAGAGAGATTTCTTCATTTGAAGCGGATTTGTGATAGATCAAGCTTGATCCTTTGCTGTCCAGATCTGAAGCGTATTGATTTGGGTTTGTTTGGGAGATTTGGTGAGTGGTGATTATCTCTCACACGGATCCAAAGGAGTATATCGGATTGTTGGCTCGTTTTGGTGTTAAAATAGTGATTTCCATGCATTTTCTTCATCCTATGTGTAGATCCATATAGATCCATTGTTCATGATGATGTTACATCCATTTTATCATATGTTAACCTATGCAAGTTCATTCATCAAGTTTATAGAGATCTAATCCATGTTTTTATGCTTATTGGACTTTCAACTCTTTAATTACGAAAATGCCATTATTGTTATAATTGTCTACTTAGATCATTTTTGAATGCTTGATTGCTTGGATTGATGTTTGATTTGATTGATTGTTATGAACTAGATGATTGATGATTAGATTTAGACCGAAGGTGATTCAAAAGCTAAGGGAAAGGCTCTTGAATTGGGAAAGCTGCTCGTGGCATATGTAGCGGGATGATGAAGCTCTTATGCATGGATTTGATGATGTGATGATGAGATGAGGCTTTGCGAGGATGTAATGAAGCGAGGCAATCATGTGATGAAGACTTGGTCTAATCCAGACGGGATCATTCCAAGCATGTTGATAACTCGGTGATATGATTCGAGTTGAGGATAATGGATGCTCGAGAGGCGCTTGAGCTAGTATGGAAATAGTCGTCGAGGAGGATGACTAGGAGGTTGAGATCTCATCGTTGTTGAAGGTTCTAGCATGCTCTAAGCAAGAGTACATGGGGACGCCCAAAAGACTAAGTTGATGGTCAAGTACTCTGGGTAGATTCGATAATCCTAGGCACGGGTCACGATGACGTGCGGGAGTTATGTCTAGAACCGGGGTTACCATTAGCCCTTGACGGACGGCTGAAAGAATGTGCCGGTCATTCAATTAACGGTGATATCGCAACAATGATAACAGTGATAGCCAGAGTCATGGATGTTTGGTTGTATCGTCATTCGGTTTTAAGAGCGGTATTTCCTGGGTGCTTATCTGACCTTGGTATAGACCTTGGAGTTGGTACTTGGAAAACATCGCCCTTAACTCGAATGATTATTATTTTACCTTAAATTGTATGCTCTGCTATGTTGCTTCTACTTAGTGTGTGTCTGGGGGCTATCACTGTAGAAAGAGGTGGAGTGGGAGGGTTGTATTTTCTATTCCTTTTCCTTTATGCTCTTTTGGTATGTTGTTAGTTAATTTACTGCTCACTAAGACTGTTGTCTGACTCAAGGCTTTATGTTTTTAATTCTTATTGCCTTGGGCTGTTCGTCCATTTTGGGACGGACAGACTAGGTAGCAGGTGACAGGTGCTGTTCTCTTCTCACGATGCTGATATCGAAGACGAGCTGGAGGGTTGCATATTATCTTCTTATTATATGTACTGGATATTCCGCTGTTTTGTATTCTCTGAGAGTTATGTAGTGAGGCTGGATGTATTGACTATGTGGATGCTTGTATTCAACTATTATGGAGTTTTATATGATGTCATTTTGTTCTGTAAAGCTTCACTATACATATGTTCTATTGTATTTTGTCCATGCGCTGTGAGTAATACGATAGATTCTTTTGTTTTAATCTTACCTTGACAATCGTCCATGGTCGCCTGTCACACTTTACAGCGCTCTATCTCTAGATTCGGTGCAGGGGTCATGGGCGATCGTCACATTTGGTATCAGAGCATTGGTTAATCGATTTTACCCAACGCTTGCTGTCGTAACTACGTATGAGAGACGTAATTGTATTTTGATGGATGATTACTATACATAATATAGTAGTTTAGCAGTAAGTTAGTCCCTTATGCAGTTGTTTCTCTAGATGTTCTAATCATTTCTTTTTGTAGATATTGAGAATGAGTCGAAGAGGGGGACCAGCTGCTAGGGAAGGCCGTGCTACTGAAGGGGCTGCTGAGTATGCTGCTATGTTCGAAGCTATGATGACTTCGATCATGAGAAGAATGTCAGCCCCGGGGTCATCAGTAGATGTTGGAGATCAAGTTCAGGCTCCAAGACTGATGGATCATTTGGACGATTCATTTAAGAAGCTTGTGGCGGAAGCTCTCAGACACGAGAATCTGTTTCCTAAGGAAGGATCTGTGGTTGCTGCGACCAGGGAAGAATCTAAACCCCAGCAGAGGGGGAACAAGAAAAGGAAGCAGCAGCAGCAGAAGGGTAAGGATGGCCAGAAGAAGCCGAAGGGCGAAGTGACCTGCTACAACTGTCAGCAGAAAGGCCATCTCTCCAGGGATTGCAAGAATCCGAAGGCACCAATGAAGTGTCACAATTGTGACAAACCGGGGCATATCAGGAAGAATTGTCCAGAACCGCAGAGGGACACGCAGATTGTACAAGCCTATGCTTTAGGAGCTGTTCCGTCGTCTTCGAAAGCTCCTACTGCTGAAGAGAAAGGAAAGAGTGTGGTTGTTCAAGGTACTCTTTTCCTATGTGGTGTTCCAGTTAGAGTTTTGTTTGATACTGGAGCGTCACATTCGTTTGTTTGTAATGAACTAGTGGGCCGGTTAGATTTGAAGCCGGATATTGTTGATAGGCCATTGGTTGTGACTAATCCAGTTGGGGGTTCGTCTTGTTTGTGTATGTTATGCCGTGGTCTAGTTGTATCGAGTCATGGTTGCTCTTTTGTTTGTGATTGTTTTGTTCTGAACTTTGCGGGGTTCGGAATTATTTTGGGTATGGACTGGCTTAGGAAGTATGCGGCTAAGGTTGATTGTGAGAGGCTGGAGGTGACAGTCGAGAATGTGGAAGGGCGAAAGATTGTGATACGATGTAAGCATGAGGAAGGCGTCTTCATGAGCTTCATGTATTCGCTAGTTGTTCCACGGGATGGACTGTCTTTAGTGCCGATCGCAAATAGATTCGAGGATGTCTTTGACGAAGTCAAAGGGTTGCCGCCGCATAGAGAGATCGAGTTTCGTATAGATCTAGTTGAAGGAGCCAGACCTGTTGTGATGCCTCTTAGGCGGATGGCGCCTAGGGAACAGCAGGAGTTGAGGGTGCAAGTTGATGATCTTTTGCAGAAAGGATTCATTCGGCGTAGTGTGTCCGAGTGGGGTGCACCAGTTGTGTTTGCAACCAAGGCAGATGGATCGTTGAGATTGTGTGTGGATTATCGTGAGCTGAATAAGGTGACTAAGAAGAACAAGTATCCATTGCCAAGAATAGATGACTTGTTTGATCAGCTTCATGAGGCTAAGGTGTTTTCTCAGATGGATTTGGCAACGGGATTTCACCAGTTGAGAGTAGAGAAGGACAGTGTGCCGAAGACTGCTTTTAGGACACCATCCGGTTTCTTTGAGTGGCTGGTAATGCCGTTTGGATTGACTAACGCGCCAGCATATTTTGTGGATCTTATGAATAGAGTGTTCAGAGATCAGTTGAACAAGTTCGTACTTGTGTTCGTGGATGATATTCTGATTTATTCCAGAACTGAAGAAGAGCACAAGACGCACTTGCGTATTGTTTTGGAGATCTTACGGAAACATCAGCTGAAGGCTAAGTTTTCGAAGTGTCACTTCTGGAAGAGTGAAGTGAGGTTCTTAGGCCATGTGATTTCTGGAAATGGAATAGCGGTTGATCCCGCTAAGGTGGCAGCAATCCAGGATTGGGTTAGACCTAAGAATGCATCTGATGTGAGAAGCTTTCTTGGATTAGCAGGATATTATCAACGGTTTATCAAAGACTTCTCCAAGATAGCTGCACCGTTAACAGGATTGACGAAGAAGAACCAAGTGTTCAGTTGGGATGCTAAGTGTGAGCAAGCTTTCGGAATCCTGAAAGAGCGATTGACGAGTGCTCCTGTTTTGACTATTCCAAGTGGGAATGATGAGATGGTGGTTTACACCGATGCATGTGGTACTGGACTTGGAGCAGTGCTGATGCAGAAGGATAAAGTTGTTGCGTATGCCAGTCGACAACCGAAGCCGCATGAAAGGAATTACCCAACTCATGATTTGGAGTTAGCGGCGATTGTATTTGCTCTGAAGATGTGGAGGCATTATCTGTTGGGAGTTCGATTCGAGTTGTTTACGGATCATAAGTCGTTAAAGTATCTTTTCTCCCAGAAGGATTTGAATCTTCGGTAGCAACGTTGGCTAGAGTTTTTAGCATCATATGATTTTGGTATAGCTTATACTCCGGGAAAAGGTAACGCAGTGGCTGATGCGTTAAGTCGAAGACATGCAGGATTGGGAGCCATGTTTTCTGAATGGAAGAATCTCGAGTATTTAGCTGGATTTGACTTCAGGCCTAGATGTGAATTGGAACCTGAGATGTTGGCAAACTTATCAATAAGACCGACTCTTGTGGAAAGGATTGGCGAGAGTCAAAAGCGAGATGATAAGCTTGTCAAGATTATCCGTGAATTGGAATCTGGATTGGAGCCAGAAAAGGATAAAGGATTCGAGGTCGATAGAGAAGGTTGGCTTCGAAAGCAAGGACGACTAGTGGTTCCCGATATAGATGAATTGAGGAGTGAAGTTCTGAAGGAAAGTCATCACTCGAAGTTGACAATTCATCCAGGTGGAAACAAGATGTATCGGGATATGAAGAGAACCTACTATTGGGAAGGCATGAAGAAGGATGTTGGAGATTTCATTTCCAAATGTATGAACTGCCAGTTGGTAAAGACTGAACAGAAAAAGCCAAGCGGATTGCTTCAGCCATTAGAAGTTCCTACATGGAAGTGGGAACAAGTGTCGATGGATTTTATTGATGGATTGCCTAGAACCAGAACGGGAAATGAAGGAATTTGGGTCATTGTGGATCGTCTGACTAAGAGTGCACGATTCATTCCTGTTCGATCGACTAGGACTGCATCAAAGTTGGCTGAGTTGTATGTTAAGTGGATAGTTCGATTCCATGGTATTCCGAAGAGTATAGTGAGCGATAGAGATCCATTGTTCACTAGTGGATTCTGGAAGAGCTTCCAGGAAGCTTTGGGAACCGAGTTATGTTTGAGTACAGCTTATCACCCTCAAACTGATGGTCAGACCGAGAGAGTCAACTGAGTTTTGGAAGATCTCCTCAGAGCTTGTGTTTTGGATTTCGGAGGATCATGGGAAGATCACCTTCATTTGGTGGAGTTTGCATACAACAACAGTTACCAGTCAAGTATTGGTATGGCACCGTATGAGGCGTTGTATGGAAGACCGTGTAACTCTCCGACATGTTGGATAGAGACTGGAGAAAAGCTGATGCTTGGGCCAGAGATGATTCGACAGACTTCGGATTGCATAGAGATCATTCGGCAACGAATGAAGGCAGCCCAAGACCGTCAGAAGGGTTATGCCGATAAGCGTCGAAAGGATTTGGAATTTGACATAGGGGATATGGTTTTTGTGAAGATTTCTCCACTGAAGAATGTTATTCGATTCGGGAAGAAAGGAAAATTGACTCCAAGATTTGTTGGACCATTCCCGATCATCGAGCGAATTGGAAAGCTCGCCTATAGGTTGGAGTTACCTGAGAAGATGTCGGGTGTGCACAATGTTTTTCATGTATCATATCTACGGAAGTATGTGCACGACTCGAGTACAGTGGTTTCTGCTGATAGCTGTGGGGACTTCGAAGTTGATCCAGTCGATAGAAGACCTCGTAAGCCGCTTCGTGTCGTTGAAACCGACACGAAACAACTCAGGAGGAAGGTAGTTAAGTTGCTCAAGATACAATGGAGTGATGATGATAACGACTGTACGTGGGAAGTGGAAGAGAGGATGAAGGCAGCTCATCCTGAACTCTTCAAGGTATGGCCCTAAGGTGTCGTCTCATCTCGCGATATTGTAACTTGTTCTAAGTTTTAGAATTCTGTACGCTAAGTTAGAATTGGATGCATGGTTTGTTGATTATTATGGATGGTAGGCGTACAGAATAGTTTTGATTGCTTGGAATTTCGGGGGCGAAATTCCTAAGGGGGAGAGAATGTAACGACCCGTATTTTTACGGATCGACAAGTTCGTCAAAATCTGGAATTTTTGCATTTTTAAGTCATTTCAGATTTTTTAGGGAAATTTGTCTAAGTCCTAGGTCGTGAACGACCTAAGAGCTAAGTCGTGACCGAGTTAAGGAATTCGGCGAGTTAGTGTTAGGTCGTGGGTTAGTTGGAGCGACCTATAGAGCTATGCAACCTAGGATTTGATTAAGTATTAGGTCGGCAGGGCGAGTTAACGACCTAGTGGTTACTGGGGGTGTGGTTAGGTCGGCTGGGAAAGTTAGCGACCTAGTGGTTCCGAGTTAGCGACCTAGTGGTTCCGAGTTAGCGACCTAGTGGTTCCGAGTTAGCGACCTAGTGGTTCCGTGTTAGCGACCTAAGGAGTTAGCTTGTTAGCGACCTAAGGAGTTAGCTTGTTAGCGACCTAAGGAGTTAGCTTGTTAGCGACCTAAGGAGTTAGCTTGTTAGCGACCTAAGGAGTTAGCTTGTTAGCGACCTAAGGAGTTGCCGTGTTAGCGACCTAAGGAGATAGGTCGCATAAGTGTTAGGTCGTAGCACTGTTAGGTCGCGTAGGTTGCTAAGTTGTTAGGTCGCTAGGATAGTTCAAGTGTTAGGTCGCGTGTTGTTTTAGGTCGACTTGTGTTAGGTCGCAACCCAACTGAGTCTTAGGTAGTTAAGTCGTTAGGTTGTTAGGTCGCTGGGTTTCCTAAGTGTTAGGTCGCAAAGGAGTTAAGTCGTACATCTGTTAGGTCGGAGAGGCTTAGGTCGGAGAGGCTTAGGTCGGAAGCGACTTAGGGAGATAGCCAGATTTCGACTTAAGGACAGATTTCAGCTATAAATAGGAGGGGTTGTTCTCACTTTTTGGGATCCGGATTTTTGAAGCGACGAAGTGCTGCCATTTTGAGAGCTCGACTTCTACACTTCTTCACTTCTTTTCTCCACTCTAATCTAGTGCTTCCATCCATCCAAATCGAAGATCAAGATTGAAGATTCAAGAGCTTAGATTGAAGATCTTCATCTTTTCAAGAGAGATTTCTTCATTTGAAGCGGATTTGTGATAGATCAAGCTTGATCCTTTGCTGTCCAGATCTGAAGCGTATTGATTTGGGTTTGTTTGGGAGATTTGGTGAGTGGTGATTATCTCTCACACGGATCCAAAGGAGTATATCGGATTGTTGGCTCGTTTTGGTGTTAAAATAGTGATTTCCATGCATTTTCTTCATCCTATGTGTAGATCCATATAGATCCATTGTTCATGATGATGTTACATCCATTTTATCATATGTTAACCTATGCAAGTTCATTCATCAAGTTTATAGAGATCTAATCCATGTTTTTATGCTTATTGGACTTTCAACTCTTTAATTACGAAAATGCCATTATTGTTATAATTGTCTACTTAGATCATTTTTGAATGCTTGATTGCTTGGATTGATGTTTGATTTGATTGATTGTTATGAACTAGATGATTGATGATTAGATTTAGACCGAAGGTGATTCAAAAGCTAAGGGAAAGGCTCTTGAATTGGGAAAGCTGCTCGTGGCATATGTAGCGGGATGATGAAGCTCTTATGCATGGATTTGATGATGTGATGATGAGATGAGGCTTTGCGAGGATGTAATGAAGCGAGGCAATCATGTGATGAAGACTTGGTCTAATCCAGACGGGATCATTCCAAGCATGTTGATAACTCGGTGATATGATTCGAGTTGAGGATAATGGATGCTCGAGAGGCGCTTGAGCTAGTATGGAAATAGTCGTCGAGGAGGATGACTAGGAGGTTGAGATCTCATCGTTGTTGAAGGTTCTAGCATGCTCTAAGCAAGAGTACATGGGGACGCCCAAAAGACTAAGTTGATGGTCAAGTACTCTGGGTAGATTCGATAATCCTAGGCACGGGTCACGATGACGTGCGGGAGTTATGTCTAGAACCGGGGTTACCATTAGCCCTTGACGGACGGCTGAAAGAATGTGCCGGTCATTCAATTAACGGTGATATCGCAACAATGATAACAGTGATAGCCAGAGTCATGGATGTTTGGTTGTATCGTCATTCGGTTTTAAGAGCGGTATTTCCTGGGTGCTTATCTGACCTTGGTATAGACCTTGGAGTTGGTACTTGGAAAACATCGCCCTTAACTCGAATGATTATTATTTTACCTTAAATTGTATGCTCTGCTATGTTGCTTCTACTTAGTGTGTGTCTGGGGGCTATCACTGTAGAAAGAGGTGGAGTGGGAGGGTTGTATTTTCTATTCCTTTTCCTTTATGCTCTTTTGGTATGTTGTTAGTTAATTTACTGCTCACTAAGACTGTTGTCTGACTCAAGGCTTTATGTTTTTAATTCTTATTGCCTTGGGCTGTTCGTCCATTTTGGGACGGACAGACTAGGTAGCAGGTGACAGGTGCTGTTCTCTTCTCACGATGCTGATATCGAAGACGAGCTGGAGGGTTGCATATTATCTTCTTATTATATGTACTGGATATTCCGCTGTTTTGTATTCTCTGAGAGTTATGTAGTGAGGCTGGATGTATTGACTATGTGGATGCTTGTATTCAACTATTATGGAGTTTTATATGATGTCATTTTGTTCTGTAAAGCTTCACTATACATATGTTCTATTGTATTTTGTCCATGCGCTGTGAGTAATACGATAGATTCTTTTGTTTTAATCTTACCTTGACAATCGTCCATGGTCGCCTGTCACACTTTACAGCGCTCTATCTCTAGATTCGGTGCAGGGGTCATGGGCGATCGTCACAAAAACACAGTATACACATATATTATTGTTTATTAATAATTAATAAATTTTGCAAAAAAAATAAACAATATACATTATCCATTATTTCCTACTCAAGTTTTAACTAAACTTTAATCAGATTTTTGTCTACGAACGTCACAATCTCTAACCTCTAATCAAAATTGACATTATCAAACAAGCCCAAACAAATAATCATACCTAATTACCACGGTAGCAATCCATCACTTTAGAAACTCGAAAATGAATACTGATGATGTGGCCATCATCATCAGGATTATTTCCCAGCGAATGAAGTGAGTTCACTACTTCCTTACTTCCACAAATTCATTTCAAAACAATTTCCATTCAAAAATATTTTCCCAAAATAATACTCCATTATTTTCTTCAACACTCTGGAAAACATTTCAAACATTTCCAAGATTTTAAATTCCTAAACTTTTGTTAAATTCATTTAAAACACTTTTCAAAATTTTCGGGATTTAAATTCTAGTTTAAATCAAATTTTAGTTATACTTCTTTGGATATGTCATACTTAGATAATTCTATTTGGTTATAAACCTTTTCAAATTTTAGATTCTTATTTAATCATACTATTAATAACCAAACATCCCAATATATAATAATTTCAGAAGATTATTTCTTTTATATCAAAATATAATTTTGGGTAAAATTATTTCATTTACCCACTTTAAAAACAATACTATGTCGATTTATCTTGTTTAAGAGTTTAGAAACCCCTATCGATTACGGTTGTACATCCCGTACCGACCAGAATTCATAAACGCTCAACCGATAAGTCGACACAATAAAAAACAGTTTTTATATTCACTAACAATTATGCGCTCATAGTTATTAATACACTCAACTCATTCTAGAGTACTATTAACTCTATTTCAAATGAGTAATTTCCCCACCAAAGCCTAGGTTATCGCCAACCTAAGCTCTGATACCACTGTAACGGCCCGCAAACCCGTACCCCTATGAATCGACCATATTCTCCATCAGATCAACTCAAAGTGGATGGAATTACAAACCATTAGGGTTAACAAGGAAGAGGTAGAAGAAGAGAAAAAGAACAAAATCAACATCAGAATCTCACAAACGCAGCGGAATAATATATAATAGGTAAATTGTAACGACCCTGAATTTTGAACAAATTAAATTGAGAATATTTAATTAATTTTGAATATTTGAATGATGATTTAATTTGAATCCCCGATATAACTTTGAATTTGGTGATTAAATTATAAGAATTTAATCTATTGATAGTCGAATAAAAATTTATCAGTTTTGAATTTATATCGTTCGAATCGATATTTGAAAATAGTGTTCCGGGGCACAGTCTCGGAATGCGATGAAACCAGTTCCATTGGGTCCGTAATATTGAATTATTACCGGATTTAAAATTTCGTATTTTTTGGAGTTGATATGTGAGCACACGACACAAAAACGCGTCGAAATTAAATTGAATTGAATTTAAATTTAAAATTTAAATTGGGTAACATTAGCAAGTCGTCTTCCCTTAACCCACGCTGTCACGTACCGAAATTTTCGACTTTCGAAAATTCGACATCGATACTCACTTTATCGACTGCCGAGAAATCGAGTGCCGGAAACTCCAATAGTGAGGGTTTTAGAAAGAAGAAATAGGTAGAAGAAGAAGAAAAGAAGAAAAGAGAAAGAAGAAACAACAGAGAACAAGAGCAGAACAGAAAAACAATATCAGAATCTTACACATCGCAGCGGAACAATATATAATAAATAAACACTAGTCTTTTAAAACAAAGAACTATATCAGTTTATACATACATCAATCATCAGAGTCAATATACAACAATGGACAGTTATATAAACTTGTCATCATACAGAATACACAACGGAATAAAAAAATATCAGATACAAATACTACGTCTCGTCCTCCAGCTTATCTCCAAAGCTCCAGAATATCCAGAATATCCTGATAACATAACTCTAGGCTGCCCGTGTGGAAAATTGGTGGGCACCCAGAGTTTAGAAGGGAAACAATAAACTCCGAGTCAGTCATGGTGACTGGTGTGAGATCGTAAAACAGTTATTCTTTAAAATAAACAACAGGATAATTTTAAAGTCAATTCGAAATGCTTTTGGAAAATGAAACTACCATAAGACCTCCCACCACACACACAATGCAAACGCAGAATTGGAGGAGATTTCTTGTTATGATAGTCAAAGATGCTTACTACGCAAAATCAAATTCTTTTTGATATTATTATTAGTGCATAGTGTAGAAAACATTTCGAAAGTATAATATTAATCTTAGCCAACATACGACCAGTATCGTATGCCTACTATAGCTACCATCTAAACAGTGGTGACCACCGTACGTAAATGGCAGGTTCTACAACTAATACCGTACAAAGTTCGTATTGGAGTTTGGATTTCCAACAAATGGTCAGGCTAAGGAACTTCCTATCCACGATGGGTACGTCCCTGGAATAGACGACCCGAGAACCTAACCGGATCTCCGCCAACACAAGGCCGGGTTACCTCTGCAAAAATAGGTAACTACTGACACGCGTATGCCATCCCCCGATCGTAACCGATCTTCCCGAGGATCCCCGATTTCCAACAAACCACATAGATAATAATGCAGCAACCACATAGGTTAAGTATCTGGGCTCCATACCATGATACCACCTCTATCCAGAAGGAATGACATACACTAAGGGGCGCTACTCCCTAGAACCTTGCCGCATCCTTCCTGTTTTGACCATTTCCGGGGTGTGAGGCTCGACGACGTCTCGTCCACAAAGCTACGCTTTCTACAAAAAGCCCTGCTTCGGGTCAAACAAAATGATCAACCTATGATCACAAAGATATAAGATCAAACAAATGATCATATCACAAATGATCAAACACTGATCATTTCACAGCAACACTCAGTATGCCACGTTACCAAATTGGGATATATCGCTGATAAATTTCAACTACATAACCTCTGAGCTCGTACGTCTCAGAGAAGGGTGTTAAGCTAAGAGAATAAATTCTCCGCCACCAACAGATATGTATTTGAAAGAAATCAGCTTTATATCTCAAATTGTAACGTCAGACACACAATCCATACAAGTCTGTTCCGGGATCGAACAGAACCGAAGGCACTTCTCACAAAGCCCTTGCACATCCGGATAATTTTCAATCACGTCAGGACTTCCCGTCACTAAGGGTGATAAAACCTCTAAATCGGAGATCAGCCGATGTAGAGTAACTCGACGGTAATCCTTCCGTTTTCAAAAATATCCGGTCTTCAACACCGGTCTTCAAATGCAATTCATAACGACGTATCACATATTCGGAATGGGTTATACGACCCCATGGTCCTTTCCCGGCTAACCCGAATAGTGAGCGATTATTTAAAAACAAGTGTGGCATTCAAATTCATCCAATTCACAACAAATACCATTCAAGGTAATTATTGATAGTCGGTTATTTAACTATCAATAAAGATGCGCAACATCATCAGATTCCAAATAATTTTCCAAATTATTTCATCTTCCAAAATATCTTTTACTAGATATAAAATTTCCACACTTAATCATTTGAAAACAAATTCAAATATTCACTTTTCAATTTATCTTTAAAAGATAAAAACTCAAACAGTTCATTTCACATTGGAAAAGCATTTCCATACTTATTTAAAAATAAGTAATTCACAAATCATTTATTTTCAACACTTAGAAAATATTCGATATACTTAAATCAATATTAAGTATACATTTCATTCTTTAAGGAAATCATAAATTTTAACATCTATTTGAGTCAAAACGAATGTTGCGTAAAACATCGTTACGACGACTCGAAATCAATAGTATAGGGATTCGGATTTTGATAGATATATATAAATCCCAATACTACATCAAAACATTTCCTTTCGAAAATCATTTACTATAACAACAGTGTTATAGTCCACCATTTCCTTATTTTTCGAAAACGTCTATTTCAACAATAAATGTTGAAATCTATGATTTCGATAGTTCACACGTTTTAAAACATCTTTTAAAACAATTAACTTCATTTCATAATGTCGCTTTCCCAAAACCCTATCCATTTTACTTAAAAATATACTCACTGTCCAAAATCGTGAATATACTTCACTAATCACATTTCAGTCTTTTCTACACATTTTATTTCAATAAAAATTCGCTATTTAAAATCGCGAATATATCTTCTTTAATGTCCTTCTATATTTAATTTATCAAATCCAATTGATTTCGAATTTATAAAACAACGTTTATAAATTCTATTCTCTATTCTATAACAACTTCGATTTTATAAATTTCCTTTAATGACCCATTCAATTTTATAACTCAACGTATACATCAAAAATCCATATTATAAGTTAAATACCTATAATTTATTTATTTTAAAAGAAATCGTTCTTTTAAACTTTACAAACTGTAAATAAACCTATTTTAACATCATTTCCATTTTTAAATCCACATTCCCAAATATTCACTTTTAACCCCAAAATCAAATCCCAAATTGATTTCTAATTTTACTTCAATACCAAATCAATTTCAATATTCATTTCTAAATTAATTTCCCATCCCAAATCATTTTATATTGATTTTTTTCTAAACTTGTTTCAATTTGCCAGTTAAATTTATAATTGGACTTCCAACTTATTTCATTTTAAACAAATTCCTCTTAAAGAAAATAAATCCCTTTTATCTTTTTCCAACTATTTAGAAATCCAAATTTTAATTAAATTCTTCAATTTAAAATCACTATTATACGAAATTCATTTATTTAACGTTTTCACTTGATTCTGGAATTAATTCAATAAGATTTCAAAAATCAGCCTTTATTCTTTTAAATTCTTTTCTTTAAATTTATTAAATTTCTAAAATCAATTCACTTAAAAATTTCTATTTTGATTTCAAAAATTCAATTTCGTTTATTTTTGGAATCCAATGATATCAAACATCCATTCAGCTAAATTTTAGCTTTCAAGCAAATTCCAGACATCAATATGATCAATAACATCAATATAGTTATTCACAGATTCATATCACAGTAGAAATAAATTCAATCAATGTGAGGGGTCCAGTTGGATCCCTCCAACCTGTTTCCCTGCATCCAAAGACGTTAGCACAATACCAATTCCGCTCCAGTACGGAATTATCGCGGTATATGGGTTTTATAAAAATCCGCTTACTAACGGCGCAATAGGGTCTCATCCGCTATACGAGGCGGGAAATCAATCAATCCAATATATACATATGCCAATATGTATATATTGCTATATATAATAGATATATCCTATTATATCTAATATCACACATCAATAGCAATCAATAACTGCAATAATTCCACTTTTAAATCGAGTGAGAAAATCTCACCTTAGCTTTTATTTTGCCATCCCATTTTCCAATCCCATTTTGTCTTCACAGTATTAAACCTTGTATAGACAATTATGGTTTTTATTAATATCTGAATTAATCAAACAATTGAAATTTCATTTGATAATAATTTTTTTCTTTCAACTTGTGATTTTATTTCGACTTAACAAATTCTTTTTAACAATTTGTCTTAACAAAAATTAAATTCAAAACTAATCTTCCTTTGATAGATTTAATTAACTTCCCCTTTAATTAATATTTATCCAACTAATTATTAAATTCCTTTTTCTTACTGTACATATAAATTTATATTCCCTTTTATCATACGTATATTTTTCTAAACTAAACATTCATATTTTTTTCTAAACTAAACAGAAAAGAGTTCTGTTTACTGGGTGTATATACCTAAATATTAGTATAAATTGAAATCGAAATAACTTGTAATTCTACCTTACTGTTTTCAACTCCACCACACTGCCATCCTCTTCCAGTTTTTCCAACTCAACATCTTTCTTCAAGCAAGGATCACGCGAGTACCTCGCTAACTCGAACGGCCCCTTATCGAAGTTGCTGCCATACCCCAGTAGACGAACGCGAGCTTGCCTCTGCCACGAACTCCCCCTCACGACGCGATGCCTTGGTCGAGTGCCACAGCCGCACGTGCTAGTCCTGACACAACCACACCCACACAAATGAACCCCAGAACCACCCTTGCTGTCGCCTTCGCCTAGTTGCGATCGAGCTTGGGAACCCCTGCGTGCGAATCAATCGATCGCGCCCAACCCAATATCATCCCACTTGAGTCGAACCCTAAGTTGATCGAGCCCCTTTCAGTCGCGACTCGAAATCAATCGCCGCCACGACCTATGCACGCGCGTCGCCGTACGCTAGCGCCCCAGATGTCGAAACCCTAGTTGTCGACTACAATCAATCGCGCGTGCCCTCTGTTCGATCGCGATTTCGAGCATATGGGAAGCGGCCATTTATTTTTTCTCGTTTGGATTTTTAACTGAGGAATGAGGAAGAGAGGAGTATTGAAACGAAAGAAGATGATTGCGTGATGGGGTGCACGATTTTTGTATCGTGATTGCAGGCGAAAATTTAGGCGTGAGATAAGGGGATACGTGTGTGTGTGTGTTGACTAAATTTTTTATTTAAATTTCAAATTGAATTTCATTTCATTTCAACGCGTTTTTGTGTCGTGTGCTCACGTAATAACTCTGATCAATACAAAATTTGAAATCTGGCAATAATTCAATATTCCGGACCCAATGGAACTAGTTTCGTCGAATTCCGAGACTGTGCCCCGGAACGCTATTTTCAAATATCGATTCGAACAATTTAATTTCAAAACTGAACGAAACACTTTGAAATACAATTCTGAAGTTTCTATTATCTTCAGTATTATCATTACGATATTTCAAAAGCTTTTAAATGATTTTTCTTCAGCTTAAAACTGAAGATTCAAATTTTTATCCAACATTCAACAGATTAAATTTTAAAGTTTATTCGTAAAAATTCAGAGTTATATCGAGATTCAAATTAAATTATCATTCAAATATTTAAAATTAATTAAATATTTTCAATTTAATTTGTTCAAAATTCTGGGTCGTTACAGACTTCCCCCCTTAAAAGAATTTCGTCCTCGAAATTACCAGTTAGGAAAAAGAGTCCTTAATTCGTCTACTATTTTTCACAATCCAATAGTTTTATCAATTTTATCAAAACAAATCTTTCTATTAAAGATTCGTTATTCATCAACTAAATTTCAACTTCAACTCTAAGTTTCAAAACAACATTGTTTTACTTAACCATTCAAATTTAAATTCAAATTCAAATTTTAACTTTCAAAATTTTCTCAAAAATTTTCTAACACCCGAAATTTTCGAAAAATTTCGCCAGCGTCTCCTTTGCGCGGCTAATACAGTACGACTACAAAACGTCCCTACGGACTCTCAGATTTCAAAAAGAAAAAGAAAAAGCCAAGCGGCTAGACAAGAAATCATCAAAAACTCATATTATAATTCAAATACGTACCTTTTCGAGCAAATTCAAATTCATCTTTGAAATAATTTTTTCCAATTTATCACCTGTATATCCTACTAGCCATTATATCTAGTTACAGCATTCAATCCATTTTGCAAATTCTATTACAAAATTTCCAATATAAACTACTTATACCATCTTTACTTCACTGTTGAAGCTATATATCTATTTCATTCAATTTGAACTCTCATTCCAATTCATTTGTTACTACTCCAATTTATTCAAATTCGGTTTCAGCTTCATTTACTACCAAATTCAAAAGAAGTTTAACATTCAGTTTTAATCTCATTCACTTCATTCAATTAGCTTCACTTACAAACTTTAGTTTAATACTTCACTTCATTTTCCATAATCAAATTCAATTCTAGTTTTATTCACTTACACTTCTTTAATTTAACTACATTCTTTAAGTTAAATTTATTGCATCAAAATTCAATTTGTATAAGTTATTAACTTAATAATATTTCATAAATATTTTCATATAGTATTCCAGAGTCTTTTCAATCTTTTTCAAAACCATTTTTGAAAACAATTCAAATTATCCCTTGAATTTTCTAAAACAAAATCCAAATTCTCAAAACAACTTCCATTTAAACAATTTGGCAGCAATTCCTCTTTTGGAAACCCGAAAATGAACACCGGTGATGTCGCGATCATCATCGGAATTATTTTCCAGCGACCGAAAAGAGTTTAGAGCTTTTCATTCCTTCAAAACATTTTTCCAAAATCCTTTGAAATTCATTTTCAAATCAAAAAGGATTCAAACTTTCCAAATTTCCAAAATTTTCAAATTCTTTTCAAAACATTTCCAAAAACTTCTCTGGAATTCTACTTCCAATTATAAGTCACATTTATAATTTACATTCTTAAATTTCATTTGTATATGAATTCATTTCTTATTCAATTTCGGTGATGATAATTCACTATTATTACTTCCTAACATCCATGCAACCATATACTATAGTACTTTATAGAAAAACATTTACTTTCTATACAAAAATAGTTTTGGGCAAAATTATCTCATTTACCCTATTTAAAACAATACTGTGCCGAATTGTTCTATATAAGTGTTTAGAGATTCCTATCGATAGAGTTGTACGGACAATACCGACCAGAATCCATATACCACTCAACAAACCAATCATCACAATATAAAACAATTTTATATTCACTAACAAATACGCACTCGTATCTATTATTACACTCAACTCATTCTAGAGTACTACTGACTCTATCTCTAATGAGTAACACCCAACAGAGCAGGGTTGTCGCTTAACCATATGCTTTGATACCACTCTGTCACGTACCGAAATTTTCGACTTTCGAAAATTCGACATCGATACTCACTTTATCGACTGCCGAGAAATCGAGTGCCGGAAACTCCAATAGTGAGGGTTTTAGAAAGAAGAAATAGGTAGAAGAAGAAGAAAAGAAGAAAAGAGAAAGAAGAAACAACAGAGAACAAGAGCAGAACAGAAAAACAATATCAGAATCTTACACATCGCAGCGGAACAATATATAATAAATAAACACTAGTCTTTTAAAACAAAGAACTATATCAGTTTATACATACATCAATCATCAGAGTCAATATACGACTCAATACAACAATGGACAGTTATATAACTTGTCCTCATACAGAATACACAGTGGAATAAATACTATCAGATACAAATACTACGTCTCGCCATCCAGCTTGCTTCCAAAGCTCCAGAATATCCAGAATATCCTGATAATATAACTCTAGGCTGCCCGTGTGGAAAATTGGTGGGCACCCAGAGTTTAGAAGGGAAACAATAAACTCCGAGTCAGTCATGGTGACTGGTGTGAGATCGTAAAACAGTTATTCTTTAAAATAAACAACAGGATAATTTTAAAGTCAATTCGAAATGCTTTTGGAAAATGAAACTACCATAAGACCTCCCACCACACACACAATGCAAACGCAGAATTGGAGGAGATTTCTTCTTATGATAGTCAAAGATGCTTACTATGCAAAATCAAATTCTTTTTGATATTATTATTAGTGCATAGTGTAGAAAACATTTCGAAAGTATAATATTAATCTTAGCCAACATACGACCAGTATCGTATGCCTACTATAGCTACCATCTAAACAGTGGTGACCACCGTACGTAAATGGCAGGTTCTACAACTAATACCGTACAAAGTTCGTATTGGAGTTTGGATTTCCAACAAATGGTCAGGCTAAGGAACTTCCTATCCACGATGGGTACGTCCCTGGAATAGACGACCCGAGAACCTAACCGGATCTCTGCCAACACAAGGCCGGGTTACCTCTGCAAAAATAGGTAACTACTGACACGCGTATGCCATCCCCCGATCGTAACCGATCTTCCCGAGGATCCCCGATTTCCAACAAACCACATAGATAATAATGTAGCAACCACATAGGTTAAGTATCTGGGCTCCATACCATGATACCACCTCTATCCAGAAGGAATGACATACACTAAGGGGCGCTACTCCCTAGAACCTTGCCGCATCCTTCCTGTTTCGACCATTTCCGGGGTGTGAGGCTCGACGACGTCTCGTCTACAAAGCTACGCTTTCTACAAAAAGCCCTGCTTCGGGTCAAACAAAATGATCAACCTATGATCACAAAGATATAAGATCAAACAAATGATCATATCACAAATGATCAAACACTGATCATTTCACAGCAACACTCAGTATGCCACGTTACCAAATTGGGATATATCGCTGATAAATTTCAACTACATAACCTCTGAGCTCGTACGTCTCAGAGAAGGGTGTTAAGCTAAGAGAATAAATTCTCCGCCACCAACAGATATGTATTTGAAAGAAATCAGCTTTATATCTCAAATTGTAACGTCAGACACACAATCCATACAAGTCTGTTCCGGGATCGAACAGAACCGAAGGCACTTCTCATGAAGCCCTTGCACATCCGGATAATTTTCAATCACGTCAGGACTTCCCATCACTAAGGGTGATAAAACCTCTAAATCGGAGATCAGCCGATGTAGAGTAACTCGACGGTAATCCTTCCGTTTTCAAAAATATCCGGTCTTCAACACCGGTCTTCAAATGCAATTCATAACGACGTATCACATATTCGGAATGGGTTATACGACCCCATGGTCCTTTCCCGGCTAACCCGAATAGTGAGCGATTATTTAAAAACAAGCGTGGCATTCAAATTCATCCAATTCACAACAAATACCATTCAAGGTAATTATTGATAGTCGGTTATTTAACTATCAATAAAGATGTGCAACATCATCAGATTCCAAATAATTTTCCAAATTATTTCATATTCCAAAATATCTTTTACTAGATATAAAATTTCCACACTTAATCATTTGAAAACAAATTCAAATATTCACTTTTCAATTTATCTTTAAAAGATAAAAACTCAAACAGTTCATTTCACATTGGAAAAGCATTTCCATACTTATTTAAAAATAAGTAATTCACAAATCATTTATTTTCAACACTTAGAAAATATTCGATATACTTAAATCAATATTAAGTATACATTTCATTCTTTAAGGAAATCATAAATTTTAACATCTATTTGAGTCAAAACGAATGTTGCGTAAAACATCGTTACGACGACTCGAAATCAATAGTATAGGGATTCGGATTTTGATAGATATATATAAATCCCAATACTACATCAAAACATTTCCTTTCGAAAATCATTTACTATAACAACAGTGTTATAGTCCACCATTTCCTTATTTTTCGAAAACGTCTATTTCAACAATAAATGTTGAAATCTATGATTTCGATAGTTCACACGTTTTAAAACATCTTTTAAAACAATTAACTTCATTTCATAATGTCGCTTTCCCAAAACCCTATCCATTTTACTTAAAAATATATTCACTGTCCAAAATCGTGAATATACTTCACTAATCACATTTCAGTCTTTTCTACACATTTTATTTCAATAAAAATTCGCTATTTAAAATCGTGAATATATCTTCTTTAATGTCCTTCTATATTTAATTTATCAAATCCAATTGATTTCGAATTTATAAAACAACGTTTATAAATTCTATTCTCTATTCTATAACAACTTCGATTTTATAAATTTCCTTTAATGACCCATTCAATTTTATAACTCAACGTATACATCAAAAATCCATATTATAAGTTAAATACCTATAATTTATTTATTTTAAAAGAAATCGTTCTTTTAAACTTTACAAACTGTAAATAAACCCATTTTAACATCATTTCCATTTTTAAATCCACATTCCCAAATATTCACTTTTAACCCCAAAATCAAATCCCAAATTGATTTCTAATTTTACTTCAATACCAAATCAATTTCAATATTCATTTCTAAATTAATTTCCCATCCCAAATCATTTTATATTGATTTTTTTCTAAACTTGTTTCAATTTGCCAGTTAAATTTATAATTGGACTTCCAACTTATTTCATTTTAAACAAATTCCTCTTAAAGAAAATAAATCCCTTTTATCTTTTTCCAACTATTTAGAAATCCAAATTTTAATTAAATTCTTCAATTTAAAATCACTATTATACGAAATTCATTTATTTATCGTTTTCACTTGATTCTGGAATTAATTCAATAAGATTTCAAAAATCAGCCTTTATTCTTTTAAATTCTTTTCTTCAAATTTATTAAATTTCTAAAATCAATTCACTTAAAAATTTCTATTTTGATTTCAAAAATTCAATTTCGTTTATTTTTGGAATCCAATGATATCAAACATCCATTCAGCTAAATTTTAGCTTTCAAGCAAATTCCAGACATCAATATGATCAATAACATCAATATAGTTATTCACAGATTCATATCACAGTAGAAATAAATTCAATCAATGTGAGGGGTCCAGTTGGATCCCTCCAACCTGTTTCCCTGCATCCAAAGACGTTAGCACAATACCAATTCCGCTCCAGTACGGAATTATCGCGGTATATGGGTTTTATAAAAATCCGCTTACTAACGGCGCAATAGGGTCTCATCCGCTATACGAGGCGGGAAATCAATCAATCCAATATATACATATGCCAATATGTATATATTGCTATATATAATAGATATATCCTATTATATCTAATATCACACATCAATAGCAATCAATAACTGCAATAATTCCACTTTTAAATCGAGTGAGAAAATCTCACCTTAGCTTTTATTTTGCCATCCCATTTTCCAATCCCATTTTGTCTTCACAGTATTAAACCTTGTATAGACAATTATGGTTTTTATTAATATCTGAATTAATCAAACAATTGAAATTTCATTTGATAATAATTTTTTTCTTTCAACTTGTGATTTTATTTCGACTTAACAAATTCTTTTTAACAATTTGTCTTAACAAAAATTAAATTCAAAACTAATCTTCCTTTGATAGATTTAATTAACTTCCACTTTAATTAATATTTATCCAACTAATTATTAAATTCCTTTTTCTTACTGTACATATAAATTTATATTCCCTTTTATCATACGTATATTTTTCTAAACTAAACATTCATATTTTTTTCTAAACTAAACAGAAAAGAGTTCTGTTTACTGGGTGTATATACCTAAATATTAGTATAAATTGAAATCGAAATAACTTGTAATTCTACCTTACTGTTTTCAACTCCACCACACTGCCATCCTCTTCCAGTTTTTCCAACTCAACATCTTTCTTCAAGCAAGGATCACGCGAGTACCTCGCTAACTCGAACGGCCCCTTATCGAAGTTGCTGCCATACCCCAGTAGACGAACGCGAGCTTGCCTCTGCCACGAACTCCCCCTCACGACGCGATGCCTTGGTCGAGTGCCACAGCCGCACGTGCTAGTCCTGACACAACCACACCCACGCAAATGAACCCCAGAACCACCCTTGCTGTCGCCTTCGCCTAGTTGCGATCGAGCTTGGGAACCCCTGCGTGCGAATCAATCGATCGCGCCCAACCCAATATCATCCCACTTGAGTCGAACCCTAAGTTAATCGAGCCCCTTTCAGTCGCGACTCGAAATCAATCGCCGCCACGACCTATGCACGCGCGTCGCCGTACGCTAGCGCCCCAGATGTCGAAACCCTAGTTGTCGACTTCAATCAATCGCGCGTGCCCTCTGTTCGATCGCGATTTCGAGCATATGGGAAGCGGCCATTTATTTTTTCTCGTTTGGATTTTTAACTGAGGAATGAGGAAGAGAGGAGTATTGAAACGAAAGAAGATGATTGCGTGATGGGGTGCACGATTTTTGTATCGTGATTGCAGGCGAAAATTTAGGCGTGAGATAAGGGGATACGTGTGTGTGTGTTGACTAAATTTTTTATTTAAATTTCAAATTGAATTTCATTTCATTTCAACGCGTTTTTGTGTCGTGTGCTCACGTAATAACTCTGATCAATACAAAATTTGAAATCTGGCAATAATTCAATATTCCGGACCCAATGGAACTAGTTTCGTCGAATTCCGAGACTGTGCCCCGGAACGCTATTTTCAAATATCGATTCGAACAATTTAATTTCAAAACTGAACGAAACACTTTGAAATACAATTCTGAAGTTTCTATTATCTTCAGTATTATCATTACGATATTTCAAAAGCTTTTAAATGATTTTTCTTCAGCTTAAAACTGAAGATTCAAATTTTTATCCAACATTCAACAGATTAAATTTTAAAGTTTATTCGTAAAAATTCAGAGTTATATCGGGATTCAAATTAAATTATCATTCAAATATTTAAAATTAATTAAATATTTTCAATTTAATTTGTTCAAAATTCTGGGTCGTTACACACGCCTACAATCACGGATACGAAATCGTGCAACCCATCACGCAACCATTCTCCTTTCATTTTTAAATTCCCCTCTTCCTTCCATAGCTCAGTTCAAAATCAAAGAAATGAAACAATGGCCGCTGCCTTCAAAAGTTTTGACTGCGAATTCTTTTCCTCTCCTCTTCAATCGTTCGTAAATCAAAGGCAATACCTTCGTTATAAAACCCAAGCTACCCCACCACTCTTCAATTTCGAAATCAAACCCAGCCATCGTCGAACTCATCCTCCTCCTACGCGATACCTTCTACTACTGATTTGAAGACCGGCTAATGTCTCTTTTTACTTCCACTGCTAATTTAATGGAGGAGGGATCTCGCGATGGGCAGTTCGTCGAGGCAATCTGAGGGAGCTCGAGTGGATCTCGACGTGAAGGCAGAGGCGCGAGGGAGCACGTGGGTTTCACGATGGTGGTTTGTGGAAGCTCGCGAGGCAGCAGTGAAAGGGGCGGAGCATCTCGAGGTCGGGGATGGAGCAGTTCGATGATGGTTGGTGCTCGATTTATTGGGGTCGCGTGGGCAAGACGTGAAGTTGACAGTCGCGATGGATTTGGCGACGAGGCAAGGCGATCGAATCGGGGGTGGTCGTTCAAGGCGCGACCTTGCTGTGGGGTTGTTCGCGAGATGAGTACTTCGCGGCAGGAAGGGCAAAGGTAGCAGGCGCGAGGTAAAGGGAGTAACTGCGGCGTCGAGGCAAGGTGGAGGCAGGTAGCAGTCGAAATGTTCTCGAGCTAGGATTGGTAGAGAGGTTCGAATCTCATTTTCAAATTTAATTAAATATGAGTATATATACACATTCATATTTTTATCCACTGGTTATTTCAAGAATAATATAGTAAAGGTGATTTCACAGTAAGGTAAAGACAGTTCACTTAATTTGATTTATAAATAAATATATAGAGTTGAAAGGAAAAAATGTAAATGAATGAAATTGATAATAAAAGTAAAAGGAATTTCTGTTTTGTATTTACAATAAGAAAAATATATATGTTATAGTAAAGAAATGCGTATCCAGTAATTTTATAACATCGTATGGTTTATATAAAAGAAAATAGATTTTTAAACTAGCATAGATTATTTTATAAGTATGTATATGTAATTTTGGGGAAAATAATAACTTGTTAAATTTATTTTTGGTTATCAATAAAAATTATTAAAGGAGAAGTTAGTTAATTAAACAATCAAAAACGAAAATTAGTAATCGGATTGGTTCAAATATTAATAAATTGTATAATTGCTTATACAAGGTTAAAGTCGAGAAAACGAAAGAAGAATTGGATTGGATTGCAAAATAAAAAGCTAAGGTGAGATCTTCTCACTCAAAATAAATTTGGATTTGCAGTTATTGATTGTTGTTTTGGATGTGATATTAGATATAATAGGATATATCTATATATATAGCAATATATACATATTGGCATATGTATATATTGGATTGATTGATTTCCCGCCTCGTATAGCGGATGAGACCCTATTGCACCGTTAGTAAGCGGATATTTTTATAAAACCCATATACCGCGATATTCCACCTTGAAGTGGAATTGGTATTGTGCTAACGTCTGTGGATGCAGGGAAACAGGTTGGAGGGATCCAACTGGATTCCTCAATAGTATTTATTTATTTACAGATATTGATGTATATTCTGTTATCATATGTTGATGTATGATGTTGTTGTTGTGATTGACTAATTGATGCTATTGCATCATCGGATTCAGTTTTGAAGTTTAAAAATAACGACTTTACTTTAAAAGGATTTTTAAAGTGATTTTTGAAAATATACGTTTTATGGAATTTTTGAATTGATTTATAAACGTTAAAATTTTAAAGTTATAAAAGTTATAATTTTTAGTGGAATATAACCAAAGTGTCATTTTTGAAATAAAAGTCGATTTATTTATAAACTGGTTTAAGTTGGGATTTTTGAATAACTATAAACGATTTGTATAAAAAGATTTATACAAAATTGATATTTATAAATCAAATGTTGGAATTATAAAACGAGTTTTTTTTAAGTGTTAAAATGAAGTATAAATTGGATTTCGGCATTTTAATTGAGATTTTTGAACAAGCATAAATGGTTAATAGATGAGATTTATAAATAGTATAAAAGTAGTTCGGTTATGGTTGAAAATAAGGTTATAAATGAAATCTTATAAGTAATGAGATTTAAAATCTGTGAAGTTTAAAAGAACGATTTCTTTTAAAATAAATGAATTGTAAGTTATTAACTTATAAGATGGACCTTTGGTATATACATTGGTTATAAATTGAATAGGTCATTAAAGAAGATTTATAAATCGAATTGTTAATAAAGGAGATTTATTAAATCGAAGTTGTTATAAAATGGAAATAGAATTTATAAACGTTGTTTTTATAAATTCGAAAATAAATCAAATTTGATTGATTTTAAATATAGAGATTATTAAGGGGATTTTATTCACGATTTTGGACAGTGGATAATTCTTGAAATAAATGTGTAGAAAAAGGTTGAAATTGGGTTAAGTGAATTATATTCACGATTTTGGACAGTGGATATATTTTTAAGTAAAATGGATACGTCTTTAAAGAAGTGATATTAAAAATGAAGTTAAACATTTTAAAAATGTTTTAAAATGTATTATGAATCGAAAGCATAGATTTCAACACTTATTGTTGAAATAGGCATTTTCGAGAAATGAGGAAATGGTGGACTATAACACTGTTGTTATAGTAAATGATTTCCGAAGGAAATGTTTTATATAGTATTGGGATTTATATATCTATCTAAATTTCGAATCCCTATACTAGTGATTTTGAGTCGTCGTAACGATGTTTTACGTAACATTCGTTTTGACTCAAATAAATATTGTTTATAGTAAATGATTTCCTGAAAGAATGAATATATACTTGATTTTTGATTTAAGTATATCGAATATTTTCCAAGTGTTGAAAATAAAAGATTTGTGAATTACTTATTATTAAATAAGTAAGGAAATACTTTTCCAATATGAAATGAACTATTTTGAGATTTTATCTTCAAAGATAAAATGAAATGTGGAAATTGATTTGAAATTGTTTTCAAATGATTAAGTGTGGAAATTTTATATCTAGTAAAAGATATTTTGGAAGATGAAATAATTTGGGAAAATTATTTGGAATCTGATGATGTTGCGCATCTTTATTGATAGTTAAATAACCGACTATCAATAATTACCTTGAATGGATATTTGTTGTGAATTGGATGAATTTGAATGCCACACTTATTTTTGAATAAGCGCTCACTATTCGGGTTAACCGGGAAAGGACCATGGGGTCGTATAACCCATTCCGAATATGTGATACGTCGTTATGAATTGCATTCGAAGACCGGTGTTGAAGACCGGATATTTTTGAAAACGGAAGGATTACCGTCGAGTTACTCTACATCGGCTGATCTCCGGTTTAGAGGTTTTTATCACCCTTAGTGACGGGAAGTCCGGACGTGATTAGAAATTTATCCGGATATGCAAGGGCTTCGTGAGAAGTGCCTTCGGTTCTGTTCGATCCCGGAACAGACTTGTATGGATTGTATGTCTGACGTTACAAATTGAGATATTGAGCTGATTTCTTTCAAATACATATCTGTTGGTGGCGGAGAATTTATTCTCTTAGCTTAACACCCTTCTCTGAGACGTACGAGCTCAGAGGTTATGTAGTTGAAATTTATCAGCGATATACTCCCAATTTGGTAACGTGGCATACTGAGTGTTGCTGTGAAATGATCAGTGTTTGATCATTTGCGATACGATCATTTGTTTGATCTTATATCTTTGTGATCATAGGTTGATCATTTGTTTGACCCGAAGCATGGCTTTGTAGAAAGCGTAGCTTTGTGGACGAGACTTCGACGAGCCTCACACCCCGGAAATGGTCGAAACAGGAAGGATGCAGCAAGGTTCTAGGGAGTAGCGCCCCTTAGTGTATGTCATTCCTTCTGGATAGAGGTGGTATCATGGTATGGAGCCCAGATACTTAACCTATGTGGTTGCTGCATTATTACTATGTGGTTTGTTGGAAATCGGGGATCCTCGGGAAGATCGGTGACGATCGGGGGATGACATACGCGTGTCAGTAGTTACCTATTTTTGCAGAGGTAACCCGGCCTTGTGTTGGCAGAGATCTAACCGTAACGTTAGATTCTCGGGTCGTCTATTCCAGGGACGTACCCATCGTGGAAAAGGAAGTTCCTTAGCCTGACCATTTGTTGGAAATCCAAACTCCAATACGTGACTTGTACGGTTTTAGTTGTAGAACCTGCCATCTAATATGGCAGCTATAGTAAGCATACTATAATGGTACGTATGCTGGCTAAGATTTATATTATACTTTCGAAATGTTTTCCACTATGCACTAATAATAATATCAAAAATGATTTGATTTTGCGTAGTAAGCATCTTTGACTATCATAAGAAGAAATCTCCTCCAATTCTGCGTTTGCATTGTGTGTGTGGTGGGAGGTCTTATGGTGGTTTCATTTTCCAAAAGCATTGCGAATTTGTTTTATTTTCTTTGTGAAAATAACTGTTTTACGATCTCACACCAGTCACCATGACTGACTCGGAGTTTATTGTTTCCCTTCTAAACTCTGGGTGCCCACCAATTTCCACACGGGCAGTCTAGAGTTATGTTATCAGGATATTCTGGATATTCTGGAGCTTTGGAGATAAGCTGGAGGACGAGACGTAGTATTTGTATCTGATATTTTTTTATTCCGCTGTGTATTCTGTATGATGACAAGTTTATATAACTGTCCATTGTTGTATATTGACTCTGATTGATGTATGTATAATTTGATATAATTCTTTGTTTTAAAAGACTAGTGATTATCTATTATATATTATTCCGCTGTGATATGTGAGATTCTGATATTGTTTTCTGTTCTGATGTTGTTCTGTCGTTCTCTTCTCTTTTTCTTCTATCTTTTCTTCTATTTCTTCTTTTTAAAACCCTCACTATTGGAGTTTCCGGTACTCGATTTCTCGGCAGTCGATAAAGTGAGTATCGATGCCGAATTTTCGAAAGTCGAAAATTCCGGGATGTTACATTTGGTATCAGAGCATATGGTTAAGCGACAACCCTGCTCTGTTGGGTGTTACTCATTAGAGATAGAGTCAGTAGTACTCTAGAATGAGTTGAGTGTAATAATAGATATGAGCGCGTATTTGTTATTTGAATATAAAAATTTGTTTTGTATTGTGTTGACTTATCGGTTGATTGTTTATAGATTCTGGTCGGTGCAGTCTAGCTAACTGGAATCGATAGGAGTTTCTAAACTCTTAAACAAGATAAACCGACACAGTATTGTTTTAAATAGGGTGAATGAAATAATTTTGCCCAAAACTATTTTTATATATAAAAGAAATGATTTTCTGTAAATTACTACAGTATATGGATGCTTGTTTGTTAGGAAAGTGATAATATTGAAGTCTTATCATTATTATATGAAATTGGATAAGAAATTGAAATCGAAACTCCAAAGTTAAGAAATAAAATTCACATACAAATGAAATTTGAGAATATAAATTATAAATGTGAATTGTAATTTAAAACGGAATTCCAGAGAAGTATTTGGAAATGTTTTGAAAAGAATTTGAAAATTTTGAAGATTTGGAAAGTTTAAATTCTTTTTGGAGTTGAAAATGATTTTCAAAGGGTTTTGAAAAATGTTCTGAAGGATGAAAGCTCTAAACTCTTTTCGGTCGCTGGAAAATAATTCCGATGATGATCGCGACATCACCGGTGTTCATTTTCGGGTTTCCAAAAGAGGAATTGCTGCCAAGTTGTTTTAAATGGAAATTGTTTGGAAAAATTTGGGTTTTGTTTTGGAAATTCAAAAGGATAATTTGAATTGTTTTCAAAATGGCTTTGAAATGTTGGTAAACTCTGGAATGCTATATAAAGATACTTATGAAATATTATTAAGTTGATAACTTATACCAATTGAATTTTGGTAGAATAAATTTAACTTAAAAGAATGAAGTTAAATCAAAGCAAGTATAAGTGAATCAATTAAATGAAAATGAAATTGAAAGTTGAAATTCATTTCGAATTCGTAAGCAAATGAATTGAATTGAATAATTGTAAATGAAAGATGAATTAAAAATTCGTATGGAAATTGGAAATCCAGTTTAAATGTAAGTAGATTTAATCGAAGTAGAATTAAAATAAATTGAATTGATATCAATTTGAATTAGTAATTGGAACTAATTTAAAATAGTATAGTTGTAAAGGAAAGTAAATTGATAAAATTCAATATTCAGAAGTTGAATTGGATCCAAATTAGAATTGAAATTGTGAATTAAAAATTCAAATGAATGTGAAATGTAAAATGAAAATGAATATGTATAACTTCAACAGTAAATGTATAGGCAGTTTATACTAGAAATTTTGTAATCAAATTTGCAAAATAGTTTGAATGTTGTAACTAGATATTATGGCTAGTAGGATATACAGGTGTTATAAATTGGATTTGATCTTCAAAGATGAATTTGAATTGCTCGACAAAAGGTAAGTATTTGAATTATAATATGAGTTTTTTATGATTTCTTGTCTAGCCGCTTGGCTTTTTCTTTTTCTTTTTGAAATCTGAGAGTCCGTAGGGACGTTTTGTAGTCGTGCCGTATTAGCCGCGCAAAGGAGATGCTGGCGAAATTTTTCGAAAATTTCGAGTGTTAGAAAATTTTTGAGAAAAATTTGAAAGTTTAAATTTGAATTTGAATTTAAATTTGAATTGTTAAGGAAACAATGTTGTTTTGAAAACTTAAAATTAGAGTTGGAAATTTAAATTGAATTAGTAACGAATCTTTAGTAGAAAGATTTGTTTTGATAAAATTTGATGAAACTATTGGATTGTGAGAAATAGTAGACGAGTTAAGGACCATTTTTTCCTAACTTGTAATTACGAGGACGAAATTCTTTTAAGGAGGGAAGTCTGTAACGACCCTGAATTTTGAACAAATTAAATTGAGAATATTTAATTAATTTTAAATATTTGAACGATGATTTAATTTGAATCCCCGATATAACTTTGAATTTGGTGATTAAATTATAAGAATTTAATATATTGATAGTCGAATAAAAATTTATCAGTTTTGAATTTATATCGTTCGAATCGATATTTGAAAATAGTGTTCCGGGGCGCTGTCTCGGAATGCGATGAAACTAGTTCCATTGGGTCTGTAATATTGAATTATTACCGGATTTAAAATTTCGTATTTTTTGGAGTTGATATGTGAGCACACGACACAAAAACGCGTCGAAATTAAATTGAATTGAATTTAAATTTAAAATTTAAATTGGGTAACATTAGCACGTCGTCTTCCCTTAACCCACGCCTACAATCACGGATACGAAATCGTGCAACCCATCACGCAACCATTCTCCTTTCATTTTTAAATTCCCCTCTTCCTTCCATAGCTCAGTTCAAAATCAAAGAAATGAAACAATGGCCGCTGCCTTCAAAAGTTTTGACTGCGAATTCTTTTCCTCTCCACTTCAATCGTTCGTAAATCAAAGGCAATACCTTCGTTATAAAACCCAAGCTACCCCACCACTCTTCAATTTCGAAATCAAACCCAGCCATCGTCGAACTCATCCTCCTCCTACGCGATACCTTCTACTACTGATTTGAAGACCGGCTACTGTCTCTTTTTACTTCCACTGCTAATTTAATGGAGGAGGGATCTCGCGATGGGCAGTTCGTCGAGGCAATTTGAGGGAGCTCGAGTGGATCTCGACGTGAAGGCAGAGGCGCGAGGGAGCACGTGGGTTTCGCGATGGTGGTTTGTGGAAGCTCGCGAGGCAGCAGTGAAAGGGGCGGAACATCTCGAGGTCGGGGATGGAGCAGTTCGATGATGGTTGGTGCTCGATTTATTGGGGTCGCGTGGGCAAGACGTGAAGTTGACAGTCGCGATGGATTTGGCGACGAGGCAAGGCGATCGAATCGGGGGTGGTCGTTCAAGGCGCGACCTTGCTGTGGGGTTGTTCGCGAGATGAGTACTTCGCGGCAGGAAGGGCAAAGGTAGCAGGCGCGAGGCAAAGGGAGTAACTGCGGCGTCGAGGCAAGGTGGAGGCAGGTAGCAGTCGAAATGTTCTCGAGCTAGGATTGGTAGAGAGGTTCGAATCTCATTTTCAAATTTAATTAAATATGAGTATATATACACATTCATATTTTTATCCATTGGTTATTTCAAGAATAATATAGTAAAGGTGATTTCACAGTAAGGTAAAGACAGTTCACTTAATTTGATTTATAAATAAATATATAGAGTTGAAAGGAAAAAAATGTAAATGAATGAAATTGATAATAAAAGTAAAAGGAATTTCTGTTTTGTATTTACAATAAGAAAAATATATATGTTATAGTAAAGAAATGCGTATCCAGTAATTTTATAACATCGTATGGTTTATATAAAAGAAAATAGATTTTTAAACTAGCATAGATTATTTTATAAGTATGTATATGTAATTTTGGGGAAAATAATAACTGGTTAAATTTATTTTTGGTTATCAATAAAAATTATTAAAGGAGAAGTTAGTTAATTATACAATCAAAAACGAAAATTAGTAATCGGATTGGTTCAAATATTAATAAATTGTATAATTGCTTATACAAGGTTAAAGTCGAGAAAACGAAAGAAGAATTGGATTGGATTGCAAAATAAAAAGCTAAGGTGAGATCTTCTCACTCAAAATAAATTTGGATTTGCAGTTATTGATTGTTGTTTTGGATGTGATATTAGATATAATAGGATATATTTATATATATAGCAATATATACATATTGGCATATGTATATATTGGATTGATTGATTTCCCGCCTCGTATAGCGGATGAGACCCTATTGCGCCGTTAGTAAGCGGATATTTTTATAAAACCCATATACCGCGATATTCCACCTTAAAGTGGAATTGGTATTGTGCTAACGTCTGTGGATGCAGGGAAACAGGTTGGAGGGATCCAACTGGATTCCTCAATAGTATTTATTTATTTACAGATATTGATGTATATTCTGTTATCATATGTTGATATATGATGTTGTTGTTGTGATTGACTAATTGATGCTGTTGCATCATCGGATTCAGTTTTGAAGTTTAAAAATAACGACTTTACTTTAAAAGGATTTTTAAAGTGATTTTTGAAAATATACGTTTTATGGAATTTTTGAATTGATTTATAAACGTTAAAATTTTAAAGTTATAAAAGTTATAATTTTTAGTGGAATATAACCAAAGTGTCATTTTTGAAATAAAAGTCGATTTATTTATAAACTGGTTTAAGTTGGGATTTTTGAATAACTATAAACGATTTGTATAAAAAGATTTATACAAAATTGATATTTATAAATCAATTGTTGGAATTATAAAACGAGTTTTTTTAAGTGTTAAAATGAAGTATAAATTGGATTTCGGCATTTTAATTGAGATTTTTGAACAAGTATAAATGGTTAATAGATGAGATTTATAAATAGTATAAAAGTAGTTCGGTTATGGTTGAAAATAAGGTTATAAATGAAATCTTATAAGTAATGAGATTTAAAATCTGTGAAGTTTAAAAGAACGATTTCTTTTAAAATAAATGAATTGTAAGTTATTAACTTATAAGATGGACCTTTGGTATATACATTGGTTATAAATTGAATAGGTCATTAAAGAAGATTTATAAATCGAATTGTTAATAAAGGAGATTTATTAAATCGAAGTTGTTATAAAATGGTAATAGAATTTATAAACGTTGTTTTTATAAATTCGAAAATAAATCAAATTTGATTGATTTTAAATATAGAGATTATTAAGGGGATTTTATTCACGATTTTGGACAGTGGATAATTCTTGAAATAAATGTGTAGAAAAAGTTTGAAATTGGGTTAAGTGAATTATATTCACGATTTTGGACAGTGGATATATTTTTAAGTAAAATGGATACGTTTTTAAAGAAGTGATATTAAAAATGAAGTTAAACATTTTAAAAATGTTTTAAAATGTATTATGAATCGAAAGCATAGATTTCAACACTTATTGTTGAAATAGGCATTTTCGAGAAATGAGGAAATGGTGGACTATAACACTGTTGTTAAGTAAATGATTTCCGAAGGAAATGTTTTATATAGTATTGGGATTTATATATCTATCTAAATTTCGAATCCCTATACTAGTGATTTTGAGTCGTCTTAACGATGTTTTACGTAACATTCGTTTTGACTCAAATAAATGTTGTTTATAGTAAATGATTTCCTGAAAGAATGAATATATACTTGATTTTTGATTTAAGTATATCGAATATTTTCCAAGTGTTGAAAATAAAAGATTTGTGAATTACTTATTATTAAATAAGTAAGGAAATACTTTTCCAATATGAAATGAACTGTTTTGAGATTTTATCTTCAAAGATAAAATGAAATGTGGAAATTGATTTGTAACTGTTTTCAAATGATTAAGTGTGGAAATTTTATATCTAGTAAAAGATATTTTGGAAGATGAAATAATTTGGGAAAATTATTTGGAATTTGATGATGTTGCGCATCTTTATTGATAGTTAAATAACCGACTATCAATAATTACCTTGAATGGATATTTGTTGTGAATTGGATGAATTTGAATGCCACACTTATTTTTGAATAAGCGCTCACTATTCGGGTTAACCGGGAAAGGACCATGGGGTCGTATAACCCATTCCGAATATGTGATACGTCGTTATGAATTGCATTCGAAGACCGGTGTTGAAGACCGGATATTTTTGAAAACGGAAGGATTACCGTCGAGTTACTCTACATCGGCTGATCTCCGGTTTAGAGGTTTTTATCACCCTTAGTGACGGGAAGTCCGGACGTGATTAGAAATTTATCCGGATATGCAAGGGCTTCGTGAGAAGTGCCTTCGGTTCTGTTCGATCCCGGAACAGACTTGTATGGATTGTATGTCTGACGTTACAAATTGAGATATTGAGCTGATTTCTTTCAAATACATATCTGTTGGTGGCGGAGAATTTATTCTCTTAGCTTAACACCCTTCTCTGAACGTACGAGCTCAGAGGTTATGTAGTTGAAATTTATCAGCGATATACTCCCAATTTGGTAACGTGGCATACTGAGTGTTGCTGTGAAATGATCAGTGTTTGATCATTTGCGATATGATCATTTGTTTGATCTTATATCTTTGTGATCATAGGTTGATCATTTGTTTGACCCGAAGCATGACTTTGTAGAAAGCGTAGCTTTGTGGACGAGACTTCGACGAGCCTCACACCCCGGAAATGGTCGAAACAGGAAGGATGCAGCAAGGTTCTAGGGAGTAGCGCCCCTTAGTGTATGTCATTCCTTCTGGATAGAGGTGGTATCATGGTATGGAGCCCAGATACTTAACCTATGTGGTTGCTGCATTATTACTATGTGGTTGGTTGGAAATCGGGGATCCTCGGGAAGATCGGTGACGATCGGGGGATGACATACGCGTGTCAGTAGTTACCTATTTTTGCAGAGGTAACCCGGCCTTGTGTTGGCAGAGATCTAACCGTAACGTTAGGTTCTCGGGTCGTCTATTCCAGGGACGTACCCATCGTGGAAAAGGAAGTTCCTTAGCCTGACCATTTGTTGGAAATCCAAACTCCAATACGTGACTTGTACGGTTTTAGTTGTAGAACCTGCCATCTAATATGGCAGCTATAGTAAGCATACTATAATGGTACGTATGCTGGCTAAGATTTATATTATACTTTCGAAATGTTTTCCACTATGCACTAATAATAATATCAAAAATGATTTGATTTTGCGTAGTAAGCATCTTTGACTATCATAAGAAGAAATCTCCTCCAATTCTGCGTTTGCATTGTGTGTGTGGTGGGAGGTCTTATGGTGGTTTCATTTTCCAAAAGCATTGCGAATTTGTTTTATTTTCTTTGTGAAAAATAACTGTTTTACGATCTCACACCAGTCACCATGACTGACTCGGAGTTTATTGTTTCCCTTCTAAACTCTGGGTGCCCACCAATTTCCACACGGGCAGTCTAGAGTTATGTTATCAGGATATTCTGGATATTCTGGAGCTTTGGAGATAAGCTGGAGGACGAGACGTAGTATTTGTATCTGATATTTTTTTATTCCGCTGTGTATTCTGTATGATGACAAGTTTATATAACTGTCCATTGTTGTATATTGACTCTGATTGATGTATGTATAATTTGATATAATTCTTTGTTTTAAAAGACTAGTGATTATCTATTATATATTGTTCCGCTGCGATATGTGAGATTCTGATATTGTTTTCTGTTCTGATGTTGTTCTGTCGTTCTCTTCTCTTTTTCTTCTATCTTTTCTTCTATTTCTTCTTTTTAAAACCCTCACTATTGGAGTTTCCGGCACTCGATTTCTCGGCAGTCGATAAAGTGAGTATCGATGCCGAATTTTCGAAAGTCGAAAATTCCGGGATGTTACATAAATGACTAATCTTTACACAAAAAGAAACTATATCTGTTTTATACATTACATCATCAGAGTACTACACAAATCATCAATCACAATCAATAGTACATAACTGGACAGTTATAATAACTTGTCCTCACAAATAGAATAAACAGCATACACAACACATCGGAATATACTTCAAGTATGTGTAATACGTCTCGCCATCCAGCTCGTCTCCTGAGCTCCACAGCATCCTTTCCTGTATCCTATAATACTCGGTCTAACCCGAGCGTTATAAATAAATAACACCCGAGTCAGTCTGGAATACCAGCGTGGGAAAATACACTCAAATTGATTGTTAAAGTTCCAAAATCCTTTGAAAACAAGGGCATCTCGTAAGACCACGCCACAAATAAACATGTTGGGTTTTTACCTTACGATAGCCAAAACACTTTTTATCAAATCCGTCTGATATTATAATACTGTCTATATACAAATACTTATTCAAAATAGCTGAAATTGTTACATGATTAAATTCCAGCATACTAGCCACAAAGTGGTACTACAATCAAAACCGTAAAAGGCACGTAGGGAGAACGGATTTCCAACTAATGACTAGGCACTGGGGTACCACCTATCATAGTACATGGCCTAGATCAACGTACCGAGGATCACTCCCAATCCCCTGCAACACAAGACCGGGACTACCCCTTACTGGGTAATCCCGAGTAAGATCACCCCGCGGTTGGGATCACCAACCGCCCACTAAGCCGAAATAAAAAGGAACATCTAGACAGGGATGACCCCACCCTAATGGGAGCGACCCACTTAGCCCTGCTGCATAACCCCTGATTTTCAATCATTCCCGGTTGATGAGGTTCGAGGCTAAGCGTTACCTTTTTAGAACATATCACTTAGAATGCTCACCGTCCTCCTGACGGTGTTCTGAAAGCATTCATCCATACAAGTCCGTTCCGGGTTCGAACGGAACCGAAGGCACTATTCCTACTACATCCATTTTGGAATCACCCTTAGGATTAGTAGCGACTAGCCCTTGCACTTCACTGCTCCATCTTCGACTCCAAACTCTTGTCTTCATCATGAAAACGTACTCATTGGAACAAAGTGGTTTTCGGATCACAAATCCAATCCCGGTCTCTTCTAAACAACGTTCGCTATTTCCCGGTAAACTCAACCCCGGTTCTTTAGGAAATAAACAGACGAAAATAAGATCGGAGATCACCTCCTAACTGTTTGTGGATGGATTTCCTTATAACGTCCTAGAAGAACGAACGAGTTTATACGTACAGTATAGCACCTCGAAGGGCAACTGTACCATATAATTCCCGTACTTCTCCTAGATATTTCCAAAGTAATATTTGGGTCCAGATTTGATAGTCGGTTATTTAACTATCAAATAATCAATCAATTCAACCAATATTTTATTTCCACAGAAAAGCATCCAGTCTTATTAAATTTAGACTTTTAATAATTTGAATCACTTTACCCAAAAATATACACTTAAACATTTGAAATAAAACTACTTAAAACCCTTTATTTAAAATAATAGTTATGAAATTCTATAATAATTTTCCAAGTAAAACTTAGCCACAAACTATTTTTAAAATAAAACTATTGCATAAAGTATAAGTATTAAATAATTATCTTTTAAAACATAATACTAATCTAACCTTTAAACAATTACTACAAAAATTAATTTGAATAATATTTACTTTAAAATTCTAAAACAAATTAAAATAACCAATTTCTCTAAAACCTTCTTTTAAAACAAACCTTAAAATCTTTAAGTTATACTTAAAAATCTTCTTTTTTAAAAATATACTTAGCTTTTCAGGAAAATGCACTTCCCAACTTTTAAAAATAAAATCACCTTTTCATTTTTAAAACAAATTGCACCTTTCTTATAGAAATTCCCACCGGAAATCTATACTTTCAAATTTATCCACTGATAAATATCACACTTCATTTATAAACCTAGTTTACCTATTTCCATTCCTCATCATCCTTTAAATCTAAGTTTCCAAAACACTTAATCAATTTCAAATCGATTTCCTGAATCAAACTCCCATTAAAAAAATTCTTGATTTATCCAAATCAATTCCCAAAATCCATTAACACCAAATTCACCCTTATTATGATTTAAAATCCTTATTTAAATCTGAAACATCAATTTCATTCTTTATTCCAAAAGTTCTCTTTTCATTTCCTTTATGAACCCAATTCATTATATATCTATATTTTAAAATACCAAAATATATTCATCCAAACCAAAGCATCGAATAACTTAAATTCCAATAAAATCTATCACAGGATATCAATAACATATCACAGTTATGAAAATAATTTTAATATTTTGAGGAATCCAGTTGGATCTCTCCAACCTGTTTTTCCTGCATCCACAGATGTTAGCACAACAAATAAAATACCAAATCCCACTTCGAGGGGGGCACCGCGGTATAAAGGGTCATCCGCTATTATGCGGGCGCATAGGGTCTCATCCGCTATATAATGCGGGAATATCAATTACTCCAATATATATATATATACACTATTATATATATAATATCACATCCAATCAATCAATCAATAATTTAAATTCGAACTATTTAAATTAAATTCTGGAAATCCAGATGTGAGTGAGATTAACTCACCTTGAGTTTAACACGTCGAGCGTTTTGATTTTAAATTAAATCGACCGCCTTCGATTTAATCTAAAATTTTCACGAAGTCCAAACATCTCCAGATCTACTGCAGCGCGTAAAGCTCGTTGCTGTGATTCCGACGCTTCCTATTTTGCCGGAATCTGATCATGCATGCAAAAGTTATGGTATTTTAAACTTTTGAATATAATTTAAAACAAATTCATTTATTTTATTTATACCGAAATAAAGATCGGCCGTTCAAAATTTGATAGCAGATCAAGGCCGTGGTCTTCATCTTCTCCACTCGTCTCTAGGGTTTAACGCAACCCATCGGCCGCCAAAGATCCCACAATTTCCACGACCAAATCGTAGCTCTAGGAGATGATCGAAAACTACCACAACGAAGAGCGTCTCGAACTCCATCATCAATCAGAGCATCATCGCGCTCGATCATCACCTGCCTTGGGAAAACGTGCTCGAACTTCCAGAGAACGGGGCCGATTTCCACCTTCGATCGACGACCATAGTTGTGATCCACCATTGGATGCGTAGATCTCTCCATGCTCTACAACTTTCACTTTGAAACCTTTTGAAATTACTGAGTGGATGAGTGGAGATCAAGGGAAGAAGATGGGAAGGTTTCGGCCATTGAAAACAATGCCGGCGGCTCGAGAATTAGATCTAGGGTTTCGGCTGTTATACGTATATATATACGTTTATATATTAATTTAATAATATATTCACAAATTACTTAACTTTTTAAACGAATTCCAATTGAAACGTGCCGACATGCGTTTATAAGGTTTTACCCGGATTCCGAACGCAATGGAACGTGTTTTGGAGGCTAATTCAATCATATGTGGAACATAGCTTTTTAAATCGGTTTTAAAATGTTAAATTTTCAATTTTAAATTTCCACACGTTTCTCACCCGTACGAACAAACGGTAACTCCAAACGCTACGAAATTTGAAATCCGATAATAATTAACTATTACGGATCCAATGGAACTGGTCACGTCGAATTCCGAGACTGTGCCCTGAAAAGCTATTTTCACTCGTCGGTTAAACCGAGCAACTTCCAAAATCGTCGAAATCATTTAAAATTTCACCTTTAAAACTTTACTAGCTTAATTATAAATCATATAGAATTTATATTCATATTAGAAATTATCCTGATTCATTTTAAATCAAAATCTGATTATTTACATTATTTCTATATATTGAATTCCATTATTAAATTAATATAAATATTCCAATTTGAACTTATCGACTTTTGATTCCATCCAAAAGTCCAATACTATAGTTCAAATCCAACTAGACTTAAATAAATTTTATAAATCGTTTTCATATCCACTTATTTCTCAGATTCACAAATTATCCCAACTTCAAATATTAAATCATTATTTATCTAAATCCGATTAAATTGCCACATTTGAAAATAATAACTAATTTTATTGATTTAACCAAAATCTTCGTATTCAAAATCAATTAACATTCCACATTCAAAATTTTAAAAAGAATTAAATGTTCCAAAGCTAACGACCAAAATTCCAGGCCGTTACAAATATTCAATTAACCAACACAACCATATCTACACAAATACTCATGTTCATCAAATCCACAATCATCACAGTGCACAACCATCATTAAAGTATCAACTCCATCCACACAAGTCAAAAATTACACAACAAAAAAATCACAGACAATCAAAAAATCCGTACCTACTCATCCTCATCACTCCCGACCCATCCTCACCAGGCATTCCATGCTCTGCTAAAATGGCCACAATCCGCTCATCTAGCAGCTACGACAGTCCTCTGCCCTTCCGCCAGTCATTGAATTCTGCCATCTGCTACTTCAGTTGAGCTATCTCCTCCTCGGCCTGAGATCTCCTATAAGCCCTCTGAGTCATCATTGCCTGTAAATTATTTGATTGGAATGTAATTTGCTTCAGGATTAAATATTATTTATATTAGTTAATGAAGTAGTTTACTTCCTGATTTCCATAACTATAACGCCTATTTCGAGTAGGCGGGTCAATGAGAGCATCCCAAATACGGTCCTCCTCCTCTAAGGTCAACTCACGGCCAGTGGACTGCGCCACTCGAGCTTTCTCCACTTCGTTTCTCTCCTGCGATGACGAATAGTAGTTTGTAATAATGAATAATAAAGAACTTATCAAATGTCGAGTAAAATAATTAAACAAGTTTACCATCACAGATTTAGATTTATCATCCATAAATTCATATGAAATATTTCCCTCCTTATTCCTGCGCTTGACGGCATGTGTGTGAGTGAAGACCTCAGCCAGTGTAGGCTCATGATTATATTTTTGAAACTGAAGTTATATATACAAATGAATAATGTTACCGATATGACTAAATTATCTTACAACTATCTAGAAACGCATTTTATAATTTTACTAATTCCCTACGATGCCGTTGGAAGGACTTCGACTCGTCGCGGTGCAAAGCAGGATATTTAGCCTTATTTGCATGGTTCCGTGCCTATAATTCCTATAAATTTAAATGCACAATTAACTAAATTAATGTACCTAATATATGAATTTTAAATAAAATGTAATAACAAAATGAAACGATATAACTTACCCTCGACTCTGGAGTATCCCATAGCTGTAGAAATTGAGCCGAGACATCAGCTCCCATCCAAGATGGCTTCTTTCTCACTTTTTTAGCTTTTGATATGGTGTCTCTATAATTTTTACGCATTATTTGGTTCCAGTGATTTACAAAAACATCCATATCCTGCGGGTCTATACGAACTACGACCTGCATATTGAAATTGAAATTGAAATTGGTTTGAATTATATACATTGTATTAATTTACAAATAAATTATAAATTTAAACTTACCATCAAGTTAGCGAATATGGCATTCTTTATATGATCAAGAATGTCGTCCCAGTGAGCCTAGCATCTCGACATCCGACTCATGAACGCTTTCCTGAAACTTGTAAAATAAAGTCGGATGGCTGGACCTCAAACCCCCTGTATAAAATAAGGCAACGACTTTAATAAATTTTAAATAGTGAACATGTAATAAATTTGATACTTACCTCGCACTCTTTGGGACTACCTCTGCCGCCGGACGTATATAAATTTCATAGCTTTTTAGAAAATTGATTTGACTACATTATTTGTTGTTGTTATATTCATTTGTTAACTTATTGGAAAATCGATTTCGGTAGGATATTTCTTGTTGTTATGTTTGTTTCTTAAGTTTAAAGAAAATCGATTTGAGTACAATATTTGTTCTTGTCATATTCATTTCTTAACTTTTTGGAAAATAAATTTAAGTACAATATTTGTTGTTTTCATATTTATTTCTTGATTTTTTTCCAAAATTGATTTCGGTAGAATATTTGTTGTTGTTATATTCGTTACTTAACTTTTTACAAAATCGACTTTAGTACAATGTTCGTTGTTGTTATCTTCATTTCTTAACTTTTATAAAATCGATTTAAGTATAATATTTCTAACGTTTTGTTAACTAAATTATACGCTTTATAACGTATTTTCAAACTCTTTCAACTAATAAAATTTTAGTTTACAGATTTTGTAAGCAAAAATTAGAAGTTAGCACTAATAATAACAAATTAAAATAAATTAATTTTATACTATGCACCAACAATTATAATTAACACGCACTAATTAATTAAAGAATATTACTTATGTTTACCCATACCTACTTAGGGGAATATTAATCAATAATTATAAACTAATTTTCACTTAAACTGTAACAAACATCATTTTCTACTATAACAAACATTCGCGTAAACTTATCAATAAGCATGTTAATCAATAATACTAACTTTCAAATTTTAAATCAACCCTAATTTTTAATTACAAATTAAATAATCAGACCACTTACTAACATCCCCAAATCAACTAACACACTATTATCATCAAGTAATACACAATAATCATCAATTTCAAATCAATAATCAACTAATTTTCTAAATTATGGTTTTAATTTTATCTCCAAATCAACTAATAAACTATAACATCATCTAATACCAGTTAATCTAACCTATTCAAACCAAAATTACTAATTTTTTTATAAATAGGGTTTAAAACAATATACCTCAAACAATGAGGATAAAGAGAAGGAGGAAGGAGTGCGCAACGGGAATGGGTCGTCGGCGTCGGCTAGAGGCGGCTGGGGGCGGTAGGGACTGAAATTGGGAAGAAGGAGATAAAGAGGGTGGAGGGAAATGAAATTATGAAATGTTCTCTGGTTCGCGGGTTATATTCAGGTCGGCGACGGCTAGCGACGACGGCATTTTTTAGTCGTCGCGAGCCATCGCCAAGATCTTAGTTGGGCCTATGAACTCTAAATGAATTATAGATCCGACCTAAAATATTTCAAATATAATCTTTATTCAATTTAATTTATTTAATTCTTTTTATTAATAGTTTTTAATTTATAAGTGTATCAAATACACCTATTTATGTATAGTGCACGTGCTACATATATGAAGTATACATGGCCATTTTGACCGTGTGTAGGTGTTGGAATTTACATCACAACGGCCCATTTGTCCCTTTATATATGCATTCGTTGTCCATAGTTTTGATTTTTATACACACACACATACACACATATAACTAAAGAAGGGTTTTAAATGAATTTTATAGTTTTACACAAAAGTCCATTTTATAAATTTTAGTAAAAATAACATCACATACATTTGTCCATATATAAATGATTGTAAACTACGTTTTAATGTTTAAAACAACTTATGTAGGTAAAGTTTGTAATCATGTATGTATGTATTTAGAGTTAACAAATTTAAATCCAATTTTTGAATTAAATGGTTTATGGTTTTACATAAAAGTCCACGTATAGATTTTTAAATTGAAATAACTTTTATGCTTATGTAAACAAAAACCAAAGAAATCATATTCAAAACACCAACCATGTAACACATATATTTAATTTTCCAGGTGAGTTTAAATAACCAAGTTGTTTTCAATCAAAAGTATTTGCAAATATCAATAAAAAAAATTAAATAACAATGTAATGTATTTATATACTTAATTAAAAAAGGTTTTAAAGTATATAATAGAAAGAAAACATCTTTTATTTCGAACAAGATTGGTTATCGAGTTAGATATATGTAACAAATTACATAATTGCCCCTAGGGCATATCCCTAACTCTATTAATCTCTCACTTGCACTTGGGATCAATTATGGAATCTTATTCCAACTTCTTCAATCGATTTCCTCCAAACCAATTGGGTTGGTCCCTCAATGAATGAGTATGTTATTATGTTTCAATTATTTACTCCGTCAATCATCTCTCTCCGATGTTGATAAACTACATTTATCATGTGGAACAATTCAAAGTACGCCTCTCAACTTCCAGTGAGCCCTAAGTTTTGTTATGAAATATATCGTGACATTGTTATCATATAACAATATTATGAGATTCTCAACATTTGAAATTACCTTTGGCTCAGTTATAAATTTTTGCATTTATGTTTATATACATTATTTTTATTACGGCGCTATCCAAGGCGATGTACTTATCCTTTTTCATTGAATCAGCCACATCCTTTCATTTGGAATATTTCCAAGTTAAAGATTCTTAACTTGACTTTATTATTGAAATATTATATTCAAAATCACTTATGAAAATTTAAGACCGAATACCCCTGGTATTTCATAAATAAACGAGAACACTTCAAATAACCATTTAGTAATATTAATATATATTTTATATTTGCTTCATGTATCAAATACATAAACAAATCATGATATTATAGACAACATAACATGTATGATAATTCCTATTGTCAATGCATAAGAAATCTATTTTGCATGTTCCGTATTAAATATTTTCATAAGATGTCCTTGCATATTGATTTGAGACATTCCCAATATCTTATATACTTACTATAAAAGACATTATTTTCAAATCCAACATTGAGTATTAAAACAACTAAGACTGATTTTAACACAAGTGCATCGTTAACAATCATTATTTGTTGTTTACTTATAGTTTAAAAATATCTGTGTACCATCTAATGTTTTTTCTTATGAGCATACGCTGCCTCTGCATTTTGATTGATAATCAAACTATTTGATATTTCTATTATTATTTTTTTCAATTTTGATGCTTATCGAATGACACTTTCATATATGTTCTTCACTTTCGTATCAGTTCTTAGATCATATCCAAAAACTCACAAACTCAATATCGCACCCATCGACTTTGAGACATTTTTGTTCTTATGCGTAAACATTTTACTCTAAATCATTATTTAGAATTTTCGTTTTCAACACATAAGTACCAAAACATAAAGTCATACCATGCGATAATTTTGTGAGTAAAATTCAATTTCGAACTAATTCAAGCATATTGAATGGTGAATCTGTTTCGTTAATTTCAACAATTGAAATTCACGATAATATTCTTATCAATGTGGCTGACTATATTCCAACTGCATTTGTCTTTCTCTTAAAGACACATTCGCGGTAAAAAAGGGATCATATCCTTTCGGATATAACTATCAAAATCAAATTTTGATAATGTACACGTAATCTGTTTTGGATTTACGTATCGTCCATATTATAGAGTTAACACTCTTAGTGGTTTAATTAAACAACTAAGAATTATATATTTTTGTCATTGGTAGGAAACTCATAGTTTTTCTTCAATATGTAAAAATACTTATTAGACATTCTAATGCAATGTGTTCGTTTAGGTTAGTTGATTTCATTTCACCTCGTATTAATCAGTTTTATCCTTTGATCATATCCAATTTCGTTTACCAATAATTTCTCAAAGGAATTCATTTACTATGGAGTTGGTATTTCTTGAAAAAAAAAATTGTTTCACGGTACAATGGAATAAGTATTCATAAACATTTTATGAATTTCCTTATATATAAAACTGATTTGGATTTAGTTTACAAAACTTATGTTCGAAACATAAATATTTCATCCAATGACAGTCCTTTCCAAAACCCTTTTGGGGAGATTCATATAAGATTCCTCATGAAAAATTATTATGTGCAGACTTTCTAATCGCATAACCGGCCAACTCCTTTGCACAGGATATATCGGGGTTTCGTATATACCCTTATCTTGTATGATTTTGTAAGCTATTATTCAGACAAAATAATATTAAGCCCGTGTACTACTCTTATGTACACAACCTTGTAGAAAGAAATTAACTCAACTTCACTCACAATTAATCGTACTTTGTCCAACAAATTTTGATTACTCCTTATCGATACATCATTATGTATCACAAGAAGAAGTGACTTTTGAGATTGAATATTTATTTATTTTTAGGTACGTTCGGAACTCTTTCCAATATGCTCACCCATTCGATCAAATCGAATCATTTCTATTGCATGTTACATTATTTACTTCTGTCGTATATTCTATGGGCTTACCATAGACTTATACATACATATCAAATACACATGCCATGTCTGTAATAAATCACCAGTGAATATGATGAAGTACGTAGAACTGTTTTGGTATCAATAGACTTATGATTGCATACATTTATATGTACCAATCCAAAGAGTTCATCAACTCTTATGATGCTCCCACTAAACGGGTGCATGGCTCTTTAATTGTTTGAGATATGATTAACTAATATCGTATGATTCATGATCATATAATAAAAATTATTTCTCAAAACTATGACTTAGTCTATAATACCAAAATAATTGTAATAGTATTAAATACTTCGGTATTTTCCAATGCATCACTTTTGTGGTGAAAACAAATACCATATTACAGATTTATTTCATAATGAATATTCATAATATTCACATTCAAATATAACTATATTTATTTTTTAGTCGACACTGAAAATAATCATTATTTTATAAATAATGTTTGGTGTGTTTTACAAAATAATTTTAGTAATTTGATGCAATCAATAAGATCTATATGGTATGCTCCTACTATTTCTGCCATTACTATAACAACATACTAAATTTGGAGGTCCATCATTCACTTAATATAAATAATATTATTTCATATTCTACAACCATTTTACAGTAGAGAGTCCTTTGATCAAATTTCTTGAACTCAAAGAAATAAATCTCATAGAAAACAATTTTCAATATGAAAATACATTTTGGACTAGAAATCATATTCCTTATTCCAATGTTAAGTATCAATTATTACTATTACAATTCACGTTTATGATGTTTCTTTATGAAGCAGAAGTGACTATTCACTCTCTTCATCTCAACTATACCTTCAATCACATTTAATCTTATACGTTTGTTTTTCTTTCTAAATGGCCAAACCATTCAAACGAAAACCCTTACTACAACACCATAACAAACTCTTTACAAAGATGCATTTGATCATCTTTAACATTTAAGGACATAGAATACGATCTTTCTTATAGTTTTGGTCTAGTGTCACATTTAACACAATACAATCTCTTTGCAACCAACCAAATTAAATAATCGAACCCACAATACTATTTATTAGAAAATTTCGAATGAACTAACTTCATCAAAGTATTGTACATTATGACTGTGCCCCATATAATACTTATATGCTATAGCATATGGATCAAATATCCATAGGCTTGTATTGCTTTTAGAGTTTGAAACTTATAGAATTTAATACATGATCTCGACCAAATAAACGTGTAAGCGACCTAATTACGAATGAATTTAGTAGTTGTAAAATCAGATACTTGCAAGGGTATTGAAATATTAACATGGAAGAAGCACTTATTAGTAAGTATATGTTATAGTTCTATCTATCAATCTTCAGTTCAGTTTGATTGTATATCTTAGTTGATAAACATTTTATCAATCATACTAAATGTACAAATTTATCAACATGGATTATTATAACATTATATAGCATATGTTTTTATAATATTATAAATGTTAAATGTTATTATTTCATTTTTCTAATTAGGCAGCCACTAGTCTTTTATATTTTGCTTTTATGTTTCACCAAACCCTAAGTGAAACATAGAAGTATTTCGACTTCACTAATGAGTGTTATGACTCATATATTTTGGGATTCTGACCTTGAGAAAAGCTCAACAAATCATACTCCCATATACGATGGATAACTCCTTATCGGTTGTATCACATACAACTCCTAACCCATGGTTCCTTGTCCTAATCCCGCCTTTACATTGAGGAATGCTCAACAAGTAAAGTAAAATTATAATGCACATACCTTGAGGAAAGCTCAACAAATATGTGTAGTTATCTTACCCCATTTATTCAATATATTATTACTACATATAACATCCCTAGCTTGAGGAAAGCTCAACAACTAAAGAACATGCAAGTAATCTATTAATATATAAATGGTAGAGGACAACATTATATTGAAGATTAATAATCTTCAACGTATTATATTGGGTGGTATCGACTTATGGAATAATGTATTTCTTATGAAATACCCTCGAGATTCAAGTATCCGACACATTGAAAACCACAGTATATGTAAGGACCCGATTCTTCGACTTTCGAAAATCAACATCGATACGTCCACTGTATCAACTGCCGAGCAAACGAATGCCGGGAAAACGAATACTTAGGGTTTTAAAAGAAGAGGTAGAAGAAAAGATAGAAGAAAAAGAGAAGAAGAAAGAAGAACAACAGAACAACATCAGAAACAGAAACAATATCAGAATCTCACATATCGCAGCGGAACAATATATAATAAATAATCACTAGTCTTTTATAAAAAAAGAACTATATCAGTTTATACATACATCAATCAGAGTCAATATACAACTCAATACAACAATGGACAGTTATATAAACTTGTCCTTATACAGAATACACAGCGGAATAAATAAACAATTACGGATATACGTCTCGCCATCCAGCTTGCTTCCAAAGCCCCGGAATATCCAGAATATCCTGATAACAAAACTCTAGGCTGCCCGTGTGGAAATTAGTGGGCACCCAGAGTTTAGAAGGGAAACAATAAACTCCGAGTCAGTCATGGTGACTGGTGTGAGATCGTAAAATAGTTTATCTTTAAAAGACAACAAAGGAATATTTTAAAATAGATTCGCAATGCTTTTGGAAAATGAGACTACCATAAGACCTCCCACCACACACACAATGCAAACGCAGACTTGGAGGAGATTTCTTCTTATGTTAGTCAAAGATGCTTACTACGTAAAAATCAAATCATTTTGGATATTATTATTAGTGCATAGTGGAAAACATTTCGAAAGTAGAATATAAATCTTAGCCAGCATAGGTACCATTATATTATGCCTGCTATAGCTGCTTCCTGAGGAGACAGGTTATACAATTGAAATTGTAAAGGCTCGTATTGTGTCTTTGGATTTCCAACAAATAGTCAGGCTAAGGAACTTCCTATGCCACGAAGGAACGCCTCTGGAATGACGTCCCGAGAACCTAACCGGATCTCTGCCAACACAAGGCCGGGTTACCTCTGCAAAAATAGGTAACTACTGACACGCATATGTCATCCCCCGATCGTAACCGATCTTCCCGAGGATCCCCGATTTGCAACAAACCACATAATAAGCAGTATCAACATAGGTTAAGTATCTGGGCTCCATACCATGATACCACCTCTATCCAGAAGGAATGACATACACTAAGGGGCGCTACTCCCTAGAACCTTGCCGCATCCTTCCTGTTTTGACCATTTCCGGGGTGTGAGGCTCGACGAAGTCTCGTCCACAAAGCTATGCTTTCTACAAAGCCATGCTTCGGGTCAACCAAATGATCATAGTAATGATCACAAAGATAAATGATCAAACAAACGATCATATCATAAATGATCAAACAACGATCATTTCACAGCAACACTCAGTATGCCACGTTACCAAATTGGGAATATATCGCTGATAAATTTCAACTACATAACCTCTGAGCTCGTACGTCTCAGAGAAGGGTGTTAAGCTAAGAGAATAAATTCTCCGCCACCAACAGAAATGTATTTGAAAGAAATCAGCTTTATATCTCAATTTGTAACGTCAGACATACAATCCATACAAGTCTGTTCCGGGATCGAACAGAACCGAAGGCACTTCTCACGAAGCCCTTGCATATCCGGATAATTTTCTAATCCCGTCCGGACTTCCCGTCACTAAGGGTGATAAAACCTCTAAATCGGAGATCAGCCGATGTAGAGTAACTCGACGGTAATCCTTCCGTTTTCAAAAATATCCGGTCTTCAACACTGGTCATCAAATGCGATTCATAACGACGTATCGCATATTCGGAATGGGTTATACGACCCCATGGTCCTTTCCCGGCTAACCCGAATAGTGAGCGATTATTCAAAAATAAGTGTGGCATTCAAATTCATCCAATTCACAACAAATATCCATTCAAGGTAATTATTGATAGTCGGTTATTTAACTATCAATAAAGATGTGCAACATCATCAGATTCCAATAATTTTCCAAATTATTTTATCTTCCAAAATATCTTTACTAGATATATAATTTCCACACTTCAAAAATAAATCAACGTTTATGTTTTCTAAACAATTTCCATTTCCTTTATAAATTCCATATGAATTTATATCTTTCAAAATATCTACTGATATACGATTTTCAATCGATTTCAATATTCATTTTCAATTTATCTTTACAAAGATAAATTCTCAAAACGTTCATTTCATATTGGAAAAGCAATTCCATACTTATTTAATAATAAGTAATTCACCAATCTATTTATTTTCAACATTTGAAAATATTCAATATACTTAAATAAATGTTAAGTATATATTTCATTCTTTAAGGAAGATATTCTTTTAACACCTTTATTTGAGTCAAAACGAATTTTACTTAAAACATCGTTACGACGACTCAAAATCACTAGTATAGGGATTCGGAATTAAGATAGATATATGAATCCCAATACTAGATAAAAAAAATATTTCTTTTCGGAAATCATTTACTATAACAACAGTGTTATAGTCCACCATTTCCTTATTTCTCGAAAACGTCTATTTCAACAATAAATGTTGAAATCCATGGTTTCGATTCATAATACATTTTAAAAACATCTTTAAAACGTTTAACTTTATTTTTAATATCACTTCTTCGAAAATAAATCCATTTTACTTAACAATATATTCACTGTCCAAAATCATGAATATACTTCACTAACCAAATTTCAGTCTTTTCTACACATTTATTTCAAGGATAATTCGCTATCCAAAATCGCGAATATATTTCCTTTAATAACCTTCTACATTTAATTTATCAAATTCAATTGATTTCGAATTTATAAAAACAACGTTTATAAATTCTATTTTTTATTTTATAACCACTTTGATTTATAAATCTTCTTTTATTAACTTCTATAATTCACTTATCAAAATAAGTGATTTCGGATTTATAAACAACATTTATAAATTCTATTTGTATTCATTTTCAATATTAACAAAATTCCTTTAAAATTTCATCACTTTGATTTATACAAAATCAAATTTTATAAATCCTCTATATAATGCTTCTATTTCAAAATGGTCCATTTAAACCAATTAAATAAATCCTTATCGATTTATTTAAATCTTCATTCCAAATTCGTAAATTTATTTCCACAATTTAAAAATAAATCAATATTTATTTTTACACCAATTTCCCTTATTTCAATTGAATTCATTTTCCAATTCTTCACTTTTAACCCCAAAATCAGATTCCAAATTAATTTATAATTCTACTTCAATACCAATCAATTTCAATCTTCATTTCTAAATAAATTTCCCATCTCAACTCATTTTATATTGACTTTCCAAATCGTTTCAATTTGCCAATTAAATTTATAGTTGGACTTCCAACTTATTTCCTTTTAAATAAATTCCTCTTAAAGAAAATAAATCTCTTTATCTTTTTCAAACTATTTAGAAATCCAAATTTTAATTAAATTCTTCAATTTAAAATCACTATTATACGAAATTTATTTATTTAACATTTTCACTTGATTCTGGAATAAATTCAATAAGATTATAAAAATCAGCCTTTATTCTTTTAAATTCTTTTCTTCAAATTTATTTAATTTCTAAAAATTAATTTACTTAAAAATTTCTATTTTGATTTCAAAAATTCAATTTCGTTTATTTTTGGAATCCAATGATATCAAAAATCCATTCAGCTAACTTTTAGTTTTCAAGCAAATTCCAGACATCAATATGATCAAAAACATCAATGTAATCATTCACAGATTATCACATCACAGTAGAAATAAATTCAATCAATATGAGGGGTCCAGTTGGATCCCTCCAACCTGTTTCCCTGCATCCACAGACGTTAGCACAATACCAATTCCACTTCGAGTTGGAATATCGCGGTATATGGGTTTTATAAAAATCATCGCTTACTAACGGCGCATAGGGTCTCATCCGCTATACATTTGCGGGAAATCATCAATCCAATATATACATATGCCAATATGTATATATTGTTATATATATATAGATATATCCTACTATATCTAATATCACATCCAAGCAGTCAATCAATCAGTCAATAAATAACTGCAATACAAAATTTTTATTTGAGTGAGAAAAATCTCGCCTTAGCTTTTTAATTTGCCATCCAATTTCCATCTTGACTTGATTTCTTGATTTATACCTTGTATAAACAATTTTATAAAATTCATTAATATCCGAAATAAATCGAATAACCAATTTTTATTTTATTTTTTGGGTTTGGTAATTTAAATTAATATCTGAACTGAATCGAAAAATAAATTTCCATTAATTTGATTTATTTAATCTTAAACTGATAATTAATTCCCTCAAACCCAATTTCCTTTATAAATTTAATTAACTAAACCTTTTAATTTCAAACTAACTTTCCTTTTTCTTTAAACCAGAATATCATTTATATAAATATTTCAAACATTTTTCTTATATAAATTTCTTCAATATTTTAAAATCCCTTTTGTATAAAATTCTTTTAATATTATAAATTTTTATAGTTTTCAAAATCTTTTATACTTATTTAATTTATTCCTAAATGCTTATAAGAATAAGCTATAAAAAATCTTATCTTTATCAAATTCACATATATATATTTTATTTTTTTCAAACGAATTTCCATTTCTTTTGTCTAAGCCTTGAATATATATATATATATATATACTTCCTTAGTTACTAAAATAATTTTTATAAGTAAATTTGAATGAGTTAATCACCATTATTTTCTGTTTTACTACAACTGCATATATACTTTAACTGTTTTTATTAAATTAAATGAAAAGAAAAGAAAAAGAAAACTACCTTACTGCTAATCGAGTCAACCCAGGCTCGATCGACCCCTCTACTGTCGCCACTGCCGTGAGTACGAACCCACTGCCTCACCCTCGACATCGCAGTCTCCCATCGAACGCCGCGACATCGTCGCCATCATCATGTTCGAACGCGATAGCCCCTAATTCTGCCCTAGCCGTGAACGAGACCCACCCGACTCACCCTTCGGTCGACGTTGCCCCTTTGTCGCCGTGTCGAAGTCTTGACCCCGCGCATACGAATGTGATTGCCTTCGAACCCCCAAATCGCGATACTGCCTCACCTCGTCGCTGCGGCCTCGAGCGCGCCGCCTTCCCACCTTTGTTCTCGAGTTCGAGAACGCCCCTAGACCGGCCGCCACTTGAAATTCGAACGATCGAATTTGGATTTTTCGAAATCGATTTGGACGCGGCCATTGTTTACTTGATTTTGTTTCAAAAATGAATTGAGGAAGGAAGAATTCGTGTAGATTTAAACTGAGGAGAAGGGGGGAATTTCGATTTGAACGAGATGATTTCGTGATTCTCAGCTTGATTTTGGGCTGAAACAAAGGGCGTGATTCTCTGCGTGTTTTAAGGGAAGAACGTGTTGTTTGTTGACCAATTTAAAGTTTAAATTTAAATCGAATTCGTTTTAAAACTTCAACACGTTTTCTAACCGTACGGACACAAAACAACTCTGATAAATACAAAAATTGAAACCCGACAATCATACAATATTACGGACCCAATGGAACTGGTTTCGTCGAATTCTGAGACTGTGCCTCAGACGGCTATTTTAAATATCGGTTCGAACGATAAAATTCAAAACTGAACAGAACAGTTTCAAATTCAATTCTGAAAGTTCTATTACCTTCAGAATTATCAATATAAATTTCCTAAGCCTTTGAAATATTTTTAAATCAGCTCAAAACTGAAGATTTAAATTTTTATTCAACATTCAATAGATTAAATTTTATAATTTAATCGCCAAATCCAAAGATATATACTGGGGATTCAAATTAAATCATCGTTCAAATATATATAAAATAAATTAAATATTTTCACTTTAAATTTGATCAAAATTCTGGGTCGTTACAAACTTCCCTCCTTAAAAGAATTTCGTCCCGAAATTACAAGTTAGGAAAAAAGGTCCTTAACTCGTCTACTATTTTTTTCACAATCTAATAGTTTTATCAATTTTCCAAAACAAATCTTTTTACTAAAGATTCGTTATCAATTCAACTAACTTTCCAAATTATAAGTTTTAAACAACATTGTTTACTTCAAAATTCAAATTTTAAACTTTCAAAATTTTCTCAAAATTTTCTAACACCCGAAATTTTCGAAAAATTTCGCCAGCGTCTCCTTTGCACGGCTAGTACGACACGACTACAAAACGTCCCTATGGACTCTCAGGTTTCAAAAAGAAAAGAAAAAGCCAAGCGGCTAGACAAGAAATCAACAAATCTCATATTGAAATTCAAATACTTACCTTTTGTCGAGCAATTCAAATTTATCTTTGAAAATCAAATTCCTTTATACACCTGTATATTCTACTAGCAGTAATATCTAGTTACAACATTCAAACCATTTTGCACATTCCATTACAAAATTTTCAACATATACTTCTTATACATTTTTAGCTTACTATTGAAGTTACATATTCATTTTCATTCAATTTTACATTTCACGTTCTCATTTGAATTAAATTTACCATTTCAATTCAATTTGGATTCTATTTAGCTTCTGAATATTAAATTCCATCAACTATCTTTATTCACAACTGCACTATTCTAAATTAGTTTTAGTTACTAACTCATTACAAATTCCAATTTTTTTTTATTCAAATTCGGTTTCAACATTCAGTTTTAATCTTATTCACTTCATTCAATTAGCTTCACTTACTAATTTTAATTTAATAGTTCACTTTGTTTTCCACAAATCTGAATTCAATTCAGTCTTACTTACTTACAATTTCAAAATGAATTTTAACATTCAATTTGGTTCAACACCTTTCAATTAGCTTTAATGAATTTACACTTACATTCATTCTTCCATATCAATTTACTTTCATTAGATTGATTAACATCCAATACATTTATTTATTCAATTGCTAATTCATTTAACATTTCAAGTTGAATTTCACTTATATAACTCAAGTTCATATTCATTTCAGTAATAAATTTTGATACCCAAAATCAAATTCATTCATCATTTCTTAAGTTATATTCCAATTAAACATCATTTATTTCACTTACATTTTCTCATTTTATAAGTTATACAACTTATATTCAACCTTTCAAAACCATTTTTGAAAACAATTCAAATTATCCTTTGAATTTCCAAAACAAAAATCCAAAATTTTCAAACAACTCCCATTTAAAACAATTTGGTAGTAATTCCTCTTTTGGAAACCCGAAAATGAACACCGGTTATGTCGCGATCATCATCGGAATTATTTTCCAGCGACCGAAAAGAGTTTAGAGCTTTCATCTCTCCAAAACACTTTTCAAAACCTTGAAATCCATTTTTAAATCAAAAAGGAATTTAATTTTCCAAATCTCCAAAATTTCCATATTCTTTTCAAAACATTTCCAAATCTCCTCTGGAATTCCACTTCAAATTACAATTCATATTTATAATTTACATTCTTAAATTTCATTTGTATGTGAATTTATTTTAACTTTGGAGCTATGATTTCAATTTCTTATTTAATTTCAATGATAATAATTTAATATTATCACTTCTAATAAGCATGCAACCATATACTGTAATAATTTACAGAAAATCATTTCTTTTCTATCCAATAGTTTTGGGTAAAATTATTTCATTCACCCTATTTAAAAACAATATTGTGCCGAATTGTTCTATTCGAGTGTTTAGAAACCCCTTCGATACAGTTTTACAGACTGTGCCGACGAAGGTTCATATGCCACTCAATAAACCAATCATCACAATATAAAACAATTTTATATTCACTAACAAATACGCGCTCGTATCTATTATTACACTCAACTCATTCTAGAGTACTACTGACTCCATCTCTAATGAGTAACACCCAACAGAGCAGGGTTGTCGCTTAACCATATGCTCCGATACCACGTTGTAAGCCTTTGAAATATTTTTAAATCAGCTCAAAACTGAAGATTTAAATTTTTATTCAACATTCAATAGATTAAATTTTATAATTTAATCGCCAAATCCAAAGATATACTGGGGATTCAAATTAAATCATCGTTCAAATATATATAAAATAAATTAAATATTTTCACTTTAAATTTGATCAAAATTCTGGGTCGTTACAGTATACGTACATTTACGTATGTAATTATTCCTTAAGTCTATTTAGGGTTTTTTAACGTTCCACATTTAATTATACATTCATATTATATAAGTTTTATTATTATATAACTTTTATATTTGATATTACTTATGTAACGATCTGATTTTTCGACGCTCGAAAGTCGACATTAATACGTCCACTATATCAAATGCCGCGCAATCAAATGCCGGAAAACCGAACCATTAGGGTTAAAAGAAGAGGTAGAAGAAAAGATAGAAGAAAAAGAAAGAAGAACAGCTACAGAAAACACAGAATCAGAGACAATATCAGAATCTCACATTTCGCAGCGGAACAAAATATAATAGATAATCACTTGTCTTTTAAACAAAGAACTATATCAGTTTATACATACATCAATCAGAGTCAATATACAACTCAATACAACAATGGACAGTTATATAAACCTGTCCTCATATCGAATACACAGCGGAAATAAATAACAAGTACGGAAGTACGCTTCGCCATCCAGCTTATCCCTAAAGCTCCAGAATATCCAGAGTATCCTGATAAAAATAACTCTAGGCTGCCCGTGTGGAAAATTATGGGCACCCAGTGTTTAGAAGGGAACAATAAACTCCGAGTCAGTCATGGTGACTGGTGTGAGATCGTAAAACAGTTATTTTCACAAAGAAAATAAAACAGATTCACAATGCTTTTGGAAAATGAAACTACCATAAGACCTCCCGCCACACACACAATGCAAACGCAGAATTGGAGGAGATTTCTTCTTATGATAGTCAAAGATGCTTACTACGCCAATCATTGGATATTATTATTAATGTCTAGTGTGGAAAACATTTCGAAAGTATAATATTAATCTTAGCCAGCATAGACATTCCGAACTATGCCTACTATAGCTACCATCTAAACAGTGGGGCGCCACCATAAGTAAATGGCAGGTTCTACAACTAATACCGTACAAGGTTCGTATTGTTTCTTTGGATTTTCCAATAAATGGTCAGGCTAAGGAACTTCCTTTCCTCCTGTTGAATAGGATCGCCTCTGGCTGGACGTCCCGAGAGACAAACTGCTCTCTGCCAAACAAGGTCGGGTTACCCCTGTAACAGGTAACTCACGAATATGTCATCACCCGGTCCTTTAGGACCTTTATCCGAGCGCTCGGTAGCATCATCACACATAATAAATAAGTGTATCCACATGAGTAAGTATCTGGGCTCCATACCATGATACCACCCCTTTCCAGAAGGAAATGACATACCCTAAAGGGCGCGACCCTCATAACCTTGCCGCAACATTCCTGTTTCGACCATTTCCGGGTTGTTGAGGCCCTGACGAAGTCTCGTCCACAAAGCTACGCTTTTTCAAAAAGCCACGCTTTGGGTCAACAGATGATCAACCTATGATCACAAAGATAAATGATCAAACAAATGATCATATCACAAATAATCAAACACTGATCATCACACAGCAACACTCAGCATGCCACATTACCAAATTGTGAATATATCGCTGATAAATTTCAGCTACATAACCTCTGAGCTCGTACGTCTCAGAGAAGGGTGTTAAGCTAAGAGAATAAATTCTCCGCCACCAACAGAAATGTATTTGAAAGAAATCAGCTTTACATCTCAAATTGTAATGTCAGACACGTAACCATACAAGTCTGTTCCGGGATCGAACAGAACCGAAGGCACTTCTCACGAAGCCCTTGCAAATCCGGATAATTTCCAATCACGTCCGGACTTCCCGTCACTAAGGGTGATAAAACCTCTAAATCGGAGATCAACCGATGTAGAGTAACTCGACGGTAATCCTTCCATTTTCAAAAATATCCGGTCTTCAACACCGGTCATCAAATGCGATTCATAACGACGTATCACATATTCGGAATGGGTTATACGACCCCATGGTCCTTTCCCGGCTAACTCGAATAGTGAGCGCTTATTCAAAAATAAGTGTGGCATTCAAATTCATCCAATTCACAACAAATACCCATTCAAGGTAATTATTGATAGTCGGTTATTTAACTATCAATAAAGATGTGCAACATCATCAGATTCCAAATAATTTTCCAAATTATTTATTTTCCAAAATATCTTATTAGATATATAATTTCCACACTTAACCATTTGAAAACAATTTCAAATCAATTTCCACATTTCAATTCATCTTTGAAGATAAAATCTCAAAACAGTTCATTTCATATTGGGAAAGCATTTCCATACTTATTTAAAAATAAGTAGTTCACAAATCTATTTATTTTCAACATTTGAAAATATTCAATATACTTAAATCAAGATTAAGTATACATTTCATTCTTTAAGGAAATCATTCTCTTAAGCACATTTATTTGAGTTAAAACGAATGTTACGTAAAACATCGTTACGACTACTCAAAATCACTAGTATTGGGATTCGGATTTTAAGATAGATATATAAATCCCAATACTACATAAAACATTTCCTTTCGGAAATCATTTACTATAACAACAGTGTTATAGTCCACCATTTCCTTATTTTTCGAAAACGTCTATTTCAACAATGAATGTTGAAATCTATGGTTTGGATATTTACCACATTTTAAAACATTGTTAAAACAATTAACTTCATTTCAAATATTGCTTTCCCAAACATAATCATTTTATTCAATAATATATTCACTGTCCAAAATCGTGAATATAATTCACTTAGCTATATTTCAATAATCTCTACACATTTTATTTCAAGGATAATTCGCTATCCAAAATCGCGAATATATTTCCTTTAATAACCTTCTACATTTAATTTATCAAATTCAATTGATTTCAAATTTATAAAACAACGTTTATAAATTCTATTTCTATTTTCTAACTTCGATTTTATAAATCTCCTTTTATTTACAAATTCGATCAATATTCCATTTAAAGGCAAAAATCCAATTTATAAGTTAATTTCTTATAAATCTTTCATACTACAGTTTCATCCATTTTATAACTTCCCAATTTATAAATCTATAAATTTCATTCACTTACGGATTCCATAATATTTCATTTTTAACACTTATAAAAACTCATTTTATAATTTCAATATTTTTAATTTATAGATATCAATTTTATAAATCTTTTATACGAATCGTTTATAGTTATTCAAAAATCCCAACTTAAACCATTTTATAAATCAATCAACTGTTCATTTCAAAAATCACACTTTGGTTATATTTCACCAAAAATCTAAACTTTAGAATCTCAAACGTTTATTTATTTGAAATAAATCAATTCAAAAATTCAATAAAACGTCTACTTTCGAAAAATCACTTTAAAATCCTTTTAAACTAAAAGTCGTTATTTTTAAACTTCAAAACTGAATCCGATAATGCAACAGCACCAATTAGTCAATTACAACAGCAAACATCATATATCAATATGATAACAGAATATACCACAATATCTGTAAATAAATAAATACAGTTGAGGAATCCAGTTGGATCCCTCCAACCTGTTTCCCTGCATCCACAGACGTTAGCACAATACCAATTCCACTTCGAGGTGGAATATCGCGGTATATGGGTTTTATAAAAATCATCCGCTTACTAACGGCGCAATAGGGTCTCATCCGCTATACAATGCGGGAAATCAATCAATCCAATATATACATATGCCAATATGTATATATTGCTATATATATATATATATATATATATATATCCTACTATATCTAATATCACAATCAATAACTGCAATTCAAAATTAAATCTGAGTGAGAAGATCTCACCTTAGCTTTTTATTTTGCATTCCATTTTATTCCAGCTTGACTCGATTTTCTTGATTTTTAACCTTGTATAAACAATTTGATGATTTATCAATATTTGAACTAATCAAACGATCAATTTCCATTTAAATAAATTTAATTAACTAATTATTTTATTAAGCTAATTTTTTTTTAATAAATAAATTTTTATAGGTTACAAAAATAATTATTTAAGTTAATCTCCTTAATACACTATTTAAAATAAACAAGTAAATTTTAAAAATGTATATATTTATATTTATAAAAAATTTCCTTCACTTTACTTCAGAATAAAACCGTAATTAACCTTACTGTAAATCTCTTCCTAATATAAATATTCATGTATGTATTGAAAGAAATATATTTGCAAACCTCACTGACTCGATCGATCTCGAGAGGACCACGCCCTCATCACCGGCCTGACCACCACCTGAGCTTCGTTGCCAGTCAGACTCGCGACACCCAAATCACGATTGAATCACGCGCCTCTAATCGCGATCCTCCTCCAACCAATCACCTGCTCGACTTCGCCATGCTGTTCAAATTCACGACCGCCAGCCCACGTTTTCGAGCACGCGAAACTCTACACGAGCCACCGCCATCGCGACCATCGCGAACGCTTCCACGCCCCAGCGCTGATTCCAGTTGCCATGCGTGCGCGAGCACTACCAGCTCGAGCTCTCTGGATTCGCGACTAAATTTTGAAGAGGAACGAGATTAAACGGGTTTCGATTGAATTCAAAAATGAAGAGGCAGCCATTATTTGTTTTGATTTTATAACGAATGAATTTGAAAGAGGGGAAACGAACGAGATTTGTTGACTAGTTGCTCGGCCATAAATTGATTTCGAACGAAAGTTGTTTTCGTTTTGAATACGAGAAATTTCATCAAGCTTCGTTCTGCCATTTGTTTTTATATTTTTCTAAACGAGATATTTTCTTTTGTTATCTGGCTTCAGAACGAAGAAAGGAGGAGATAAGAGAACGTGATTAAGCAGAGAAAAAGTAAGTCGGTATTGAAAAGTTGATTAAAAATTTATATTTTTATATTCGAAAATATCCCGTTATATTATATCAGCGCGTTTGCTTATCAACTATCACACGATAACTCTGAACGCTACGAAAATTGAAATCCAGTAATAATTCAATATTACGGATCCAATGGAACTAGTTTCGTCAAATTCCGAGACTGCGCCCCGGACCGCTATATTTTAAATTCAATTTAAACAACAAAATTTCAAAACCGAACAAAACAGTTCCAAATTCAATTCTGAAAGTTCCAGTACCTTCAGAATTATAAATATAAATTTTCTAAGCCTTTAGATTATTTTAAATCAGCTTAAGACTGAAAATTCAAATTCTTACCCAATTTTATTGATTAATTTCAATAATTTAATCGCTAAATCTATTCTGATATTTGAATTTCAAATTAAATTAAATTCCAGATATTTAAAATCAATTAAATATCCCGATTTCCAATATCAAAATTTCAGGGTCGTTACAACTTATATAATTTTCTTATGTATAATATTATATTAGTCAAATCTTATTTAATTAATTTGAATTAATTAACATTTTAATTAATTTATATCATCTTAATAAAACATTTATATTAAATACTTATTATATACTATAACCATTATAGTATGACACATACGCCATATATATATATATGTGTGTGTGTGTGTGTGTGTTTATTATTCAATTAATTAAACTTTTAATTAATTTATTTAATTAAACAATTTAATTAAATTATATTAATTTTGAAATCATTTGTATATACATACATGCATAGTTATATTATTTAACTTTTTAAAAAACCATAACATATATCATAATACATGTATATATTTATTAATCAATTAACTTATTTAGTTAATATATTTTATTAACCTTGTTAATAATTTTTATAAATTTTGAAATTAATTTATAATAATTTTTAAACATTTTGAAAATTTATTTTTAAAAATTAATTAATTTCGGCCGTATATTCTGATGAATTTCTAAAAATATAAAAATTGATTATTAAATTTTCAGTTTTTGGTTGAGAGCTTACTTGATGATAAAATAACTTTTAAATTTTAAAAATTAATTTTCAAAACATATTTTATTTTATAAAAATTATTTAAATAATATTAAATAATTACTTAAAAATACTTTACTGTTGTTCGAAATATAATTATAGTAAATATACATGTATAAAATATATGTTCAATTATTAGCATGATATGAAGATGTAAATAAATAAATATCATATAATTATAATTAAATGTGTGTGTATATATATGTATATATGTGTACATATATGTGTGTGTGTGTATTAATAAAATAATAATTTTGTATATAAAATATTTGGCTGTGCATATCTGATTTATATGTAAACAATTGGTTTTTTTATCATATACATATAACCAATCTAGTATGTGACAACATCAATACATATGAGAACCTTCACTTAACTAACAATAAAATGTATGTGTGTGTGTGTATGTATGTATGTATAATAAAATAATATTATGAGATTGTAAGAAATATAATATGGTAAAGACATACCTGAGACAAATGCCTTAAAGCATACCTAGTAATGATGAACTCTCTCTACTTTGAAATCTTTTCTATTCAGCGGACTTCTAATCACGTAGACCTTTGACTATCAGATAGTACTTGTTTTGAATCGACTTGAGTTGGATTTGCTTAAGTCGTAGGGGATGTGAGTGACTAGCAATAGAAGAGATAGCGGCAACCAAAAAAATCCTCGCCAATAAGGGTTAGTGGTTTTTTAAATAGCGGATGAAAAAGGGAAAGTTACGGATCATATCTCATACCAATTCTCACTAAATCCGAGCCATCCATTTTCAACCCCTCTAGCCTATTTTTAGCCAACCCCTATAGCCTTCATAATAACCGAATTATCACCATATCATCATGGGTTAACATCCCATCTAAAGCCAATTAAATTTTTATTGATTAAATCTAATTTACTTACTTATCGATATCACACATCGATCGATATATTTATAACTATTGTAAATATATTCAATAACATTTATTCCTCAAATCATTCTAAAATTTATAATAATATTTCATAGATACTAATTAACTTAATTAATTTATAATGATTATAAACAAATCAAATCGTTTGGTTTAAAAAACATTCATCATTCTGGTTGTATGACTCGTCAAGTGTAAATTTTGTTAGTGATTAACATCGAACTATTAAATGTTAATGTTTACACGTCCCTAGCAGATGTTGTGACATTTGGCCAAATTTATCACTCACTCGGTTTTGGCAAAATCCAATTTTATTTTATTAAGCGCTGCCTGGTTGTGACATTTATTTACACCAATTCTCTTCGTCAAAATTATATCACTTTGAACTTATGGAATTTGGTAATGGTCAAAATTCCAGTATCGTCAATATTCAACTCGATAGTCCAAATCCAAAGTCCTTGGTTTAATAATAACTATCATTATTAACCGAAATGCTCTGACCAGAGGCTTTGACTTTAAATTGACTTGATTTGACCGTGATACTAACCCCATATAACTGTGGAGACAAATCCTCTCTTGAATATGGCTTCACTTCCAATACTATCACTCGATCCAACTGTAGTCACTCGATGGACACCGTGCCATGATTTGACTATAATCAAAGCGGAGCTTTCATAATGAAGGTCAATAGTATTCTAAAATCGAGAGAATTGTGCAAATCAGCTACATCGACATTTTCTGTTTGGCCAAAGTTATATGAACCAACATAAAACTATCGAGTGATTCGTTCCATATTTATCCAATAACTATCAGTACATAAACCCTAGGTGCCCCCAGTATTTTTAAGTAATACACAATCCAACATTTGGAGGGCGTTATTTATTCTAATCTCAACAAATACATCAATATCCAATCTCGAAGCATGTTGACTAGGATCATTTAAAATGGTATTATCCGTAAAGTTTCATTGTCGAAGGAAATGCTATAAGTGGCAGCGTCACAAAGAAACCGATGCCGCTAGGATCGATGCCGAAAGCCTACAGTGCCACATCTCATCAATAAAAGGCTATATACAACACACATAGATGATTCATAAAGTTATATAATGAACGACAAATCTTTTATATCATTAAGTAACATTGTGATTCATTAGTATAATCTGGGTCATATCCCAGGCAACATCACTACTTAGCCATGCCGCATATCATACAACGTCATCTCCTATCCATATCGCCACTCCTTCATGATGCCTTCCTTCAATGCCGTGTCTCATGTGATGACGCTTCCTCTCAATATCAAGCCTCAAGTGATACCACACCGATCCGTGTTGTATATTATCTATACCGCATTTCATCAATAAGGAGAAGGAGGACACTGCACTTAGTCGATGTAGCATAGATTTCATGACGCACATCATCGAAGTCATATGATTTATGAATGCCATACTTTCTCAACGTCGCCTTTATTCAACGTCGTTACTCATCAATGCTACCACTAAAGCAATGCCATATATCAACAAGGTCGAGATTGATGTTGCACATAATCAATATCGACTCCAATTAGTGTCACCTCTTATCAATATCAAGAATCCATGTTGCTGTTGAGTAATGTCTCTTATCATCAAAACTGTCTCACTTCAATGTTGCATTATATCGGTACCGCACTCCGAAAATATCACCGCAGACCTTCGATATGACGTTGATAATGGTTATCGTCAATGTGCATACAAAAGCTATCAAAATGTATATAATACTGAACGATGCCACCCCATATCAACATTGCTACATATTGGTGCAGTCTTCCATTGTTGTAGCATTCCGAAGCTCATCAAAAGTAAAACATGGAACCTGGCGCCATTGATGACGTCGAAGACTATGCATGCCGAGGATTGGATGCCAAAAGCGGCATTGAGCAGCCACGTCGAAAGCTTCTACCCCTATAAATACGACCCTAGGGGTGAGGAGGAAGAGGAGCTCATTTCTTTTCTCAACTCTTAAAATCAAACCCTTACAACCCTAAATTGAATTGGGGATAATTCTAATCTGATTGTAATCATGCTCGATTTATATGAACAAGAACTTGGACATACATATTACCTTGATTGTTCACTTTGAACACTGTTGGATGTGAATACACATATAATAAAGTTCTTTAGACCCAAAGCAATTATGATTCTATTTTACATGGTTTCACATGAATTTCAGTCTAAACTAGTGTTTATATGCATATCTCCTATCTTGCCTATTACATATGGACTATGAACATAAGCGCTATTAAATTAGTTCGTTAACATGCTTAATGAGCTATTTCACATACTTATCACTTATCTTCCTTCTCCTTTAGATATATGACATGGGATTTGGCATACTCTATTCCTAAAGACCTTATGGATTCTTGAATATATTATTTCAAGTGATCTTAAGAGCACTCAAACATTTTGTTCCAAGAGACCTTAAGGGATCTTGAATATCATATTCCATGATGACATATGAGTCGTCAAAAGTGCAACATCTAAAACCCATGGGTATTATAGCTCATCTCCTAATGATATCATCTTGTACTTAGCCTCAAATGATAGATTTGTTCTTAATTCAATCAATACTGACAGAGCCATCCTTAATCTTGTTATTCTATATACTCGAGTTAAGAATTCATTTAACATTCAAGGCATCATGGGTATTATACCAATTTTTGGTTTAACATTTTGACGCTAGAAAGAGGGCTCGAACCTTTGCTTATGTTTGATTCTCTTCTCAAACTAATTCGGGTAGATTTGTATTTTAGAAAAATGGGAAGATCAAAGTGACGCTCCTAATGAAGAAGTCATGTAAACGATGACATTATAAGAAAATGTCGTTCCTAACTTCAAATTAGGAAATGCAGAGCCGGTACAACCATCAGAGCCGAGACAACCTAGCAATAGCTTGGCTAAGATTAAAAACCTAGAACAATAAGTATCAATGATGAAAGAACTTTTAAAAGAAATCCTCACTCAAAAGTCTTCCAAAGCCACCAATCTCATGGGAGGACATGAGGTAGAGTCCCTAAGATGGGGCTTAGATTTCTCTTTGCTCAGAAATAAAAGTAGAGCAAGCTCGTTATAACACCACAAAAGAGAAAAAATCACCAGCAAACTAAAACAACCGAGCTTTCTCCGAGGTCTTTGGTGGAAAACAAAGTTAATGCAGATTATCAAGGGAAATTGGAGGAGAATCCAAGGAGCAATCTTGAAGTTCAACCTCCAAGGGATAAAAACCTGTTAGAAGCAATTATCACAGTGATGAAGCTGATATATTTAATCTTAAAGGAAAAAGAACTCTCGATGACAAGGTCAACAATAACCACCGAGAAGCTTCATGCACAGAAGAGATCATGTCCACCGAGATCCCATCCCACATCGCAATTTTGTCCTTGAGATACAATGGAACCACTGATCCACATGATCACCTGATGGCCTTTGAAAGTCAAATGTATCTATAAAATGCTTCTGCGGCTGTGCGTTGCAGGCTTTTCCCTACTACTTTCCAAGGTGCAGCAGCCAAGTGGTATGGACAATACCATGAGAAAATCATCTATTTGTGGAAACAATTCTCTTATGAATTCTCAATGCAGTTCTATATTTGTAAAGACCCTACTATTGACTACACTATACTAGCTAATATCAAGCAAAGACTGGGGGAATTATTGGACAATTATCTAAGGAGGTCCAATACAAAGGCATTAAAGGCAAAAGGGATGACCGATAGGGATAAGTTTGTGGCAGTACACTCAGGATTGATTGAGCAAAGTTCATTCAGGAAGGAGCTCTATATACATGGATGCGGAGATTTACTAGACTTCCACTTCCAGGCTAACAAATTTATTCGTATGGACGTAATATTCCATGCTAAAAGAAATCTCAAGCCAAAAAGGAGTCCGGAAAAACAGGCTATAACCACAGCCATAAGAAACCGAGATGGTAGAAAGTCCTTGACACCAATCACATTGCCGTGAATAAGCCGCTATCTTACTTAAACGCTATAGCAAAGGAAAACAATGATTTTCGAATCTCATACAAAGCTAAGACTAATCCTGAACCAATAAGAGGGGAAAACTATTATGCTTATCATAAGTCGAATGGGCATAAAATTGATGAATGTCGTGTTTTGATGGGCATAATTCAACGCATGATTCACTTTGGATGCTTAAAGGAGTTTGTTAAAGATAACTAAAACATGGCTCATTTTGAATATCCCTACCAAAGACTCCAAAAAATGCTGCCAACTTAGTGGAAAGTGATGATCTACCAGATTTTGTACCACCCCTCAATAGAATCGATGTGATCCATGGAGGACCGCATCTAACTGGAAGTAGTAGAGGAGCTAGGGACCGCTATGTTTGAGAAGCAAAGGAGGGAATCTTCTCTATTCATGAAGAACCATCGCCCAAGAATCCCAGGTTTCAAATTCAGATGCACATCCTGACCATCACTCCACAAGAGCTAATGGGAGGAGTTCGTTATTCGCATAATGATCCACTTATGATTACTACTCAAATTGGTTTATCTACGGTTTCCAAAATTATGGTAGGTATGGAAAGTGCAGTCAACGTGATCTTTAAACATGCTTTTGATCAAATGGAAATTCCAAAGGTGAAACTAGAGCCGAGCTTTGAACCCATTTTCGGGTTCAACAACAAAGGATCAACTCCTATTGAGCAAATAAGGCTTTTGGTGCAGATGGAAATTCCGCCCAACTCCATGACATTTGAGACCCTCTTTATCATCATGGATCAACCATCTTATTATAGTGCTTTCTTTACGAGGCTAGCTTTAGATGAAGTTGATGCTTTTGTCTCGCCAAAATAATTGACGGTGAAGTTCTTAACCAAAAATGGTTGGAGAACAATACGATGAGAAGAATCTAGCTCTCGTGAAGTGTATTTTGCCACTCTTAAGCCATATAAATGGGACAATCTTTCTTATTATGAATTAGGAAAAACTGAGTTAATTAGAAACGATATTAGCAAGCCTTTGGATGAGGGTTTTTCAAACAAATCATCCAAAACAAAGATGAAGCCTACTGAGAGAACTAAGCATGTTTGAGAAATTTGATTTCTCTAGGAAGAAAAGGTAGAGGAAGGAAACAAACCTGGTGGAAGATGAAATAGAAAGTGAAGAAATAGGTAATGAGTTGGATTGTAGAAGCAAGAAAGAACGAATTAAACCCACAGAAGACCTCGAGGAAATATTCTTAGATCCATTTGATCTAGCAAAGACAGTTAAAGTTGGAAAGGAGTTGGAGAGCAAACTTAAAGCAGAACTAATTCAGCTCCTTCAACCTAGCAAAGATGTAGTCGCATGGACCCATTCATACATGGTTAGGATAGATTCAACTGTCATGTATCACGCTATGAATATCAATTCAAATATAACACCTATTCGAGAGAAAAAGAGGCAATTTTATAAAGTTTGGTCCAATGCATTAAAAGAGGAAGTAAAAAATTGCTTGAGAATGGATTCATTAGAGAGGTACTTTATCCGTGGTTGGCCAATCCAGTGCTGGTTAAGAAATCCAATGGCAAGTGGAGAACGTGTGTTGAGTATAGTGATCTAAACAAGGCATACCCAAAGAACTGCTACCCACTTCCGAGAATAGATCAATTGATTGATGTAACCAGTGGGCACAAACTTTTGTCTTTTATGGATGCATATTCCAGCTATAATCAAATTCTCATGTTCAAGCGAAACGAGGAGAACACTAGTTTCATAACAGATTGGGGAACCTATTTTTATAAGGTAATGACCTTTGGGTTAAAGAATGCTGGCGCTACATACAAGAGATTGGTAAACAAAATGTTCAAAGAGCAAATCAGCCGAAATATGGAAGTATACGTGGATGATATGTTAGTTAAGTCTCAGGAAGGGAGCAGTCATTTAAAAGATCTTAAGGAGATTTTCAGGGTATTGTGAAGGTATCAAATGAAACTCTTCCCACACAAGTGTTCTTTTGGAATTCAGTCTGGGAAGTTCTTGAGATACATTGTTAGTGCCTATGGAATTGAAGCTAACCCTAACCAGATTTAGACTATTAAGGACATGGCAGAGCCTAAAATGAGTAAATACATAATGAGTCTAAATGGAAGAGTGGCAGCATTAAATATATTCATTTCCAAGGCCACCGATAAATGCATTCCATTCTTCGGTGTGATTAGGAAAAAGAAGAAATTCGAAAGGGGAGAAGACTGTTAAAAAGCTTTCAAACAGTTGAAAGACCATCTTGAGAAACCACTAATCATGTTTAGTCTCGTAGAAGGGGAGAACATTTATCTTTCTATGGCAGTTTCTGAACATGCAGTTAGCTCTGTATTGATAAAAGAAGAGAAAGGGATTCGGCTCCCGGTATACTATGTAAGCTAAAGGCCAAAAGATGCAGAGACTAGATATCTAATCATAGAGAAGCTAACATACTTCTTAATGCTCACAACATGAAAATTCAGAGCTTACTTTCAAGCACATCTAATCAAGGTTTTAACCAATTTCCTGCTTAAGCAAGTTTTAAGCAAACCAAGCGCCTTAGGAAGATTGGTAAAATGGGGGATAGAGCTTAGTCAATATGACATTGAATTTCTATCTTGGTCAGCAATAAAAGGACAGGCATTAGCTGATTTTGTTAACGAGTGTACGGGTTTCATCAAAGACCACTCAGAAAAGGAAAAAGATTTAAAACCCGAATGGCAGCTATTCGTAGATGGATCTTCGAATGAACAAGGTATTGGAGTAGGATATATCATTATCATCCCTGATGGACATCGTTTATATTATGCAATAAAATTGGGACTTCTGACAAAAAATAACATGGCAGAATACGAATTGATGGTGGCAAGTTTCACTTTGGCCCTACAATTGAAAATTCCTAGAATTGAAATTTTCAACGATTTCCATCTAATGGTAAATCAATTGAAAACAACATACCAGACAAAGAATGCCAAGTTAGTCTTATATGTAAAGACGGTGTTAAAAATGATAAAATAATTTGAGGATTTCTCAATACACCAAGTACCAAGAGGAAAGAACTCCCAAGCCGATTCTTTAGCTAAACTAGCCAGTTCGCGGGGAGCACCAGTAACCCGGATTGTTCCTGTAGGCTATCAGCCAAGTCCCAGCTAGAAGAAAAGATTCTCGAAGCAGGGAAAGAATTGATGGTATTGACCAAATCTCAAGCTCTAGCATGATGAGATCCCTCAAGAGAGATTCTCCCATTCAGAGACAATCAATCACTATAAGAATAATTAGATGAACCCCATTTTTGAGTTTCTTGTAAATGGAATACTACCAAATGACAAAAAAGGCAAGAAGGATTAAGCATCAAGCTCCAACTTTTCTTATAATGGACAGAGTACTTTATAAGAAGGGATATTCTCTTCCCTAGTTAAGATGTGTTAATCCAGAAAGTGGACTACAACTATTGAAAGAAGCCCATGAAGGATTTTGTGGGGATCATTCTAATGAAATAAAACTAGCTAAGAAGGTCATGAGATAAGCTTTTATTGGCCTCAAATGACTAATCATGCCATTGGCTATGTGAAAAGATGCAAAAAGTGCTAAAAGTTCTCTAACATCCCATATTTTCCACCAAGTGAATTAACTTCAATCTCAACCCCATGGCCTGTCGACATATGGGTAATCGACCTAATATGGCCACTGCCTATATCTAAAGGAGAAGCCAAATATGTTGTAGTGACCAATGATAATTTCACTAAGTGGGTAGAAGCAGAATCCCTACCAAATATCACATCTGGAAAGTACTCAAGTTTGTAATCAAGAATATCATCACCAGATTTAGAATCCCACAAAAGATAATACTTGATAACGAAACTCATTTTAAAAGTGAAGAGTTCACTCGATTCTGCAATAGAAATTGAATCATTAAAAGTTTTTCATCTGTAGCTCACCCTAAAGCTAACAGAGCCGTTGAGGTAGCCAATAAAACTATCAAGACCATTCACAAGAAACGATTAGACAAAGAAAAAGAAAACTGGAGCTACTGGGTAGAAGAGCTACTTCTTGTGTTATGGGCCTATAGAACTTTTACTAAAATAACAATAAGGCATACTCTGTATTCATTAACATATAGGTGTGAAGCAATACTCCCAGTTGAGGTGGTGGTGCCCTCTTGTTGAAGAATTGCATATGCGTTCAATCTAAATCAAGAATTGAGGAAATAATCCTTAGACCTAGTTAATGAGTTAAGAGATGAGGCAGACATATAGATAGTTGAATACCAACAAAGGATATCTAAGCATTACAACTCGAAAGTAAAAGCAAGATCATTCCAAAACGAAGATTTGGTGCTTCGAAAAGTTATGGAAAATACTAAAAACCCGACAGATGGACCCCTTGGGCCAAATTGGGACGGACCTCTAATCATACACAAAGTAATCCCACCCGAGACCTACAGATTATGCCGAACTGATGATAATGTGATAGCAAGAACATTGAATGTTGAACATTTGCGACATTACTTCCCGACAATGGATGAATAAAGAAGTTGAGATAAGAATGTCTATTGGATCAAGAGAAAGACTCACCTTAAACAAACGGAAAAATCCTTTAGTGTCGTTATCAAAGGCCTCACTAAAACTTGTGTTAAGACGCCGTAAAAATCTTTTATATGCTCCTCTGGATCATCACTTTCTTTAACAAATACACCACTGTTATATGGTAATTTTTCAGCCCCGTAATCTTTGGTGTTGAATTTAAATCCATTGACGAAGAATATTGGATAAGTCTTGACATTTCGTTTTGGTCCGATAGCAAGATGTCGTAATCCTTCGTCAACAACACAGTTTTCTGTATCATGAACGTAGTTTGAAAACCATCCAGCAAATTGTTTACTGAGATCACCAGATGGATGTTGTGATTCGTATATGCTGCAAATATGTATTATATTCCTTTATAATTAATATATACATGTATAATTGAATTATATATGAATTCATAATTACCTGACAAATGGTGCAACTTCAGCACAATTTAGAAGAACATATGTGTGTGCCACATGGTAATCTCTATCATCTAACCATATTTCCACACATTTTCCAGCAGGTCTTCCATGTTGTCTAAAAATAGATAACATTGTTTGAGAAGAATCTTGCTCAATAGTTTCTTCATTACGAGGAACACTTACGAACGATAAGTTCACATCGTTACTAAAGTAATGTGAGAAAAAAATGAAGCTTCTTCTTCAAGGTATGATTTGCAAATCGAACCTTCTACTCGTGCTTTTTGTCTAATTTTTTTTTTCAAATGATTCAGGTACCTATAACAAAATTAATTAAATTTATATGGTGGTACAAAAACCGAAATTAATTAAATTACCTCTCAAATGGATACATCCACCCATATTGCACAAGACCACGAATGAGTGCTTCAGATGGAAGATGAACAGGTAAATGCTCCATTACATTAAAAAACCAGGCGGAAATATTTTCTCCAGTTTGCATAGAAGTACGGGGATTTCTGCTTCAAGTTTACGTACATGATCTACCTTTAACGTCGTAGAACAAAGCTGTTTATAAAACATACTTAATTCTGTTATAACACTACATATTTTTGCAGGCAGCAGTTCTTTGAAAATCACGGGAAAAAAATACTCCATCATAATGTGGCAATCGTGACTTTTCATCCCACTCAATTTGCTGTTTTTAAAGTCAACACATCTACGGAGGTTAGAAGAAATCCCATAAGGACATCTAAGTCCTTCCACCCACTTTAGAACGAGTTTTACTTGCTTGTTGTCTAGCTCATAGCATGCTTTGGGTTTCTTATTATCGTCGTATAATTGAAGTTTGGGCCGCTTACAGAAGTGTAATATATCATGTCTTGAATTCGCATCGTCCTTGGTTTTCCCCTTCACATTCAAAATTGTATTAAACACGTTGTCAAACAAGTTTTTTTCGTTGTGCACGATGTCAATGTTATGTCAGAGTAGGAGATTTTTCCAGTACGGTAACTCCCAGAATATACTTTGCTTGCACCAGTTATGAATGTCCGATTTACCTGGAATTTCAACCTGTACCCCAGTTTCATGTATCTTTGGGTAGTCTTTTACAATTTCATATACCTCTTTACTTGTCTAAACCTTAGGTGGTAGCATACTCTCTACTCTGTTAGCTTTAAAGTTCTTTTTATCAATTCTAAATTTATGATTGATATGTAGAAAACACCGATGATAGTCAAACCAAGAAATTTTCTTTCCATACTTTAATGAAAATGCTCGTGTTTCATCCATACAATAAGGACAAGCTAGACGTCCAGATGTGCTCCAACCTAAAAGCATGCCATACGCGGGAAAATCACTAATAGTCCATAATAAAGAAGCAAACATACGAAAATTCCTTTTTCTCAAAATGTCGTACGTTTCAACTCCTTCATGCCACAGTGTTTTCAACTCGTCGATTAGTGATTGTAGATAAACATCAATTCCTTGTGTCAGATCATCAGGACCGGGGACGACAATCGTTAGAAACATATATCGAGTTTTCATACACATCCATGGAGGTAAATTATAAGGAGTAATAATAATAGGCCTTGATGAATATTTACTACCAAACTGAGAAAACGGCGAAAATCCATCCGTACATAAGCCAAGCCTAACATTACGGCTCTTTGCCGCAAATTCAGGATAAGTCTTATCGAAATGTTTCCATGCTTCTCCATCAGATGGATGTATCAAAGTTCCTTCTTATGGTGTTCTCACACTGTGCTATCGCATATGACATGTTGTAGTAGAAGATGCGTATAACCGTTGAAGTCTGGGAGTGATGGGTAAATAATACATCCTCTTATATGGAACTTCTTTTCCTTTCTTTTTTCTTGGTTTGTATCTTTCCTCGTTACATATTCTGCATTTAGTAAGATGAGCGTCTTCTTTCCAATACAGCATGCAACCTTTTACACATGTATCTATCTTCTGGTACGACAGTCTTAAAGCAGACATAAGTTTTTTTACTTTATAATGACTATCACACATCAAATTATTAGGTGGCATGTGTCGTTTTGCAGTTCGTACAACTGTTGTAAATGCAGCTTCTGTAAGATTAAATTTCGATTTCATAGTGATGTATTCGGCGGTTACAGATAATTCGGTTCCGCTTGTACATCCATCCCACAATGGGCTCTTAGCAGAATCCAATAAATCATAAAAAAAATTAGCTTCCGCGGTCGGCTCTTCGTTAACATTTTCATTCCCATCATCACCTTGGTCAAAGGTAGGAAACATTGATCGTGCAGCATCTTGCACCATGTTTTCTATAGGACTGGTCATAGTATTATCGTCCTCTAACACTACAGGATTAGGTGTAGATTGAACAAGTTCTCCATGACGATCCCATAAGTAATAATTCGGCACAAAACCAAATTTGTACGAATGTACTTCTACTACATCTAGTTTCCAATGCTTCAGATGTTTGCACTTACTACACGGACAACGAATGTCTACGTTATTTCGATTATTAGATTGAGAAAATCTAATAAATACGTGTACACCGTTCCAGAAACGTTCTTTTATTGATCCTTTCATACCTTTTCGAGGTTCATACATCCAACTACGATCGAGAAAATAATCGAACATATTTCTTGATTTGTAAAATGTAGGTTAGAAGATTGAATAACACACTTCATATTAAAGTCTTGTAAAAATTCATATATAACCCTTTACTATTTTAACAAATTCAAATAAATACTGAATTCAAATTTTCAATTCATAAGTTTATTGTTTTTTTACTTTGACGGCCGGTTATTCAACTTTCCATTACAAACACAATAACGTAATCATATTTTATAAATCATTTCAGGTTAAACGATTCTAAAAAATTTCGACAGCACTTCCCTTTATTCCCTGTATCGTACACAAATGCGTGTACACAGGGAAAAAAGGAAGTGCCATCGAAATTTTCTGAACCGTTTAAACTGAAATGATTTATAAAATATGATTACTTTATTGTGTTTGTAACTTGTCCAAATACTAGGACAAATCTAACAAATGTTATATCAGATGAATATAGATGTCCGTTCTGTGGAAAAACGAATATCCATATAACGATCATATACAACACTTGTCAGACGGGGCCAAAAATTCTCTAAGGGGTTCACATAAATAAAGCAAAAATTAAAAAATATTAATATTGAAGTATTAGTGGTCTGTAGTGAAATAATGATCTTAATTTTTTTTAGTAATGTAGCTGTTTGCACAAAAAATGGGCAAACACCTCCAAGTCGTGTGATTTAGTTGATTTTATGTTGTTTTTAGTGGTCTGGGTAATTTATGCAAATATGTAAAAAGCAGGGACTAAACTGTAAAATACACACAGATTTATAGTGGTTCAGCCAGAATGTGCCTACGTCCACTTTATATATTATTTCTCCTTTCTTGTTCAGATTACAAGTACAAAGCTTTGATACAAGTATATGAAAGTTGTTTGAAAGTTCTATCCGTGCTTGAGCTCTCAAACTTGTCCCCCATTGTTGTACCCCTACCCCTCTATTTATAGAGTGAGGCTGGGGGTAGGGGTCTTGGATGTATATAACTGCTAGTGGGCCTGGGCTGGTACAATCTGGCCTGGCTAGGTGGGTTCGGCAACACCTTGGTTCAGAGGTGGTTGGAGTGGCTTTGGTTCGGTGATGGTTGGTTCGGCAGTGGCTCTGGTCCGGGAACATGTTGGTTCGGTAGTGGCTTTGGTCCGGCGATGGTTGGTTCGGTAGTGGCTCTGGTCCGGGAACATGTTGGTTCGGCAGTGGCTCTGGTGCGAAAGTAGATTGGTTCGGTGGTGAGTGATTCGGTGGTGCCTTCTTCCCTTTGGTTTGGTGGTGGTGGAAACGCACCCAACATTTGCCCCCCAAAGTGGGGCATATGCCAGCATATGTCGCGCTTTGTTTCATTCGGTCCTACGTGCCGAACCAGTTGGTTCGGTCATCCTTGTTTGCCTATAAATACGGGCTTCATGTCTTTGTTCATCTTCCATCGTCTGAAATAGTCGAACCAACTACGTACCGAACCAGACTCGACTGTTTGAAATTGCCGAATCAACTAAGTACCGAACCAGACTCGACTGTTTGAAATTGTCGAATCAACTAAGTACCGAACCAGTCTCGACCACCGGACCAGGTGAGGTTTTCCCTCTGCCGAACGAACTATTATGATTAAACTACCGAATGGGATCGGAGAGCACGAGTACCGAATGAATTTCCAGGCCTTGAACTACCGGATGAACTTGAGTGCCAAATGAACTTTAGTCTCGAACTACCGATCGGGCTTTTAAGTTTTGAATTATGAACGATATTCCATGCCGTATGTACTTGCGTGTTTATGTCTCTACATCCTTATTCTAACAATGTGTTTTCTCGTGTTGCAGATAATGTCTCATAAAGTTGAAACTCGCTCTGACAAGAAGAAGTCCAAGGACCGAGGAGAGCCTTCCGTAGTGCCCCCGGTTCAGGCAGCACCAGAACGACAGGGACCAACTCCGAGATCGCTAGTTGACGGGTACGGTCCTCAAGAGCTTCTGATCTCACCGCCCGACTGCTTTCCTAGCTCCCTCAAAGATGAGCAGCTGGACGTTATTTCTCGCTCTTTCGGGATTGACAGGGCGCGTATGCTATTGCCGGGGGAGGAAGTGATGCCATATAATCCCCCCGAAGGATATTTCGCCTATAGTAGGTACCATTGTATGTGTGGGACCATTCCCCCGATCAATGCTTGGATACTCAGCTTCATCACCTACTTGAAGGTGGCTCCATTTTAGCTTCAGCCTAACTCCTACGCCATCCTGGTGAGCCTGTTTGTCATTTTCCAGAGGAGATACGGGCGTTCTCCCTCCAACCGGGAGATCCGGTATTTTTACAATTTGAGAGGCTATAAGAAGGGGTCTCCATACATCAGCTTGGAATCAGCCGTATCTTTCAAGCCGGTCCTGGACTTATATTCGAAGTTCAGCATGTTCAAGAGAGAATGGTTTTTCGTCAAGGATGATTCTGTCTCTATTCATCGCTTCAGTTCCGGCTGTAAGTTTGAAGCTTATTTATAATTTCCGTTCTGACTGCAATGCTTCTTCTTATGTCTTTTTATTTCTTGCTAGCGACAGGTGGCTTTGCGGTTGTAGAGAATGATCGCCTGGTTCAGATGGCTGCGGAAATAGAAGCCATTTCGGGAAGGGATAGGTCGGCTTCTTACTTGATCAGGAATGCTACACTTCTGGGGCACAACCTGATTCTACCACATCAGTCCATTGTCAAGCAGAGAGATACGATGGAGGAGAGGGCTGACAAAGCTACAGGAGGGGCCATGGCGAAGAGCAGCAAAAGGAGACCCTTCTCGATACATCCAGTCGTCGGGGGGAAGAAACTCAAGAAGTCTTTATGGACCCTCTCCCAGCACACATCCAGATGTTCAAGAGGAGGAAAAAGTGGAGGGGGAAAAAGGCGAGGATGAAGGAGGTGAGGCGGAGAGCGGAAGTGGTAGAGAAGGTGACGGTGATCGTCACGGCGATGATGATGGCGAAGGACAGGGCGGTGATGGCACCGAGGCTTTGCCTCCTGGGCAGGCAGGCGTGATTCAAGAGTGGACAGATGACGCTCTCCGCCAAGCCTTCGAAGAGTTGGAGGAAGGACCGGCTTTGGCGGAGAAGCCCAAGAAAGCTGATAAAGCCGGGACCGGCGCCGATTTATCTTCCATGAGTGCTTCTACTGAGGCAACTTCTGCGATTCAAGGTGAATTTCTCTTTATTCTTTTTAATTCTTGAATGATGGCTCAATGCATGCTGGTGACACTTGGTTTTCATTCCAGGAGCGGGCAAAACAGCCAAGACCTCAGATCTTCGGCACAGGCTTGAACAATACAGACTCCTCAAAGCTTCTGCCAAACCGAAGCCTCCTGCTAACCGCCCTGGAGACGTAGTCAGCTATCGTCCTCTTCTTGGAGTTATTGAAGAAGATATACAAAAGAGGAAGAGGTGTCGATCTTCGTTTGAATCTCTTCCTGGCCCTCCGACCCCACTCCAGCCTATTCACGATATTACGGAGGATGATACTGAGTTTATGCCTTCCCCACATCCGTCTGAGAATCCAACCTTCACCCCGATAGATTACCCTGGCTTGGTTCGTAATCCGTTTGCGGGTCATCCAGACCTGGACCCGGCCTCTCATGACATCTCCTTCGATGAAGCTACTGGTGAGCACCTTCTTCCTCGCAATCCTATGGTACGGGTGCTTGACGAAGCTAAGTCCCTGGACCTTGATTTGCTTACCACCCGGGTTGTAACTCTGGGGGATGAAGCTAAGGCGAACATCGACCGGGTTGCCGAGGAGACCAGGAAATTGATGGGGCATCATGCCCGACTAGTTAAGGCCGGGGAGGAAATTGGGAGTGCCAACATTCGACTACGGTTAATGGTTTCCGACCAGGCTAAGCAACTTGCCGATCAAGCCATTCAAATTTCTCAACACGAGGCCGCATACAGGCAACAGAAGAAGACTATGGAAGAGGCCAGCAGGGCAGAGTTGCGAAAAATGGAGGCCGCCTGCAAGGAGTAGATTGACATGGCCATTGCGACGGTGGATGAGGTTCGACAAGCGGACCTCGAGCGGGCACAGGAATTATTGGGGAGACTTGAGGCCGTAGAGCTTGCTCAGTCCAGGTTGAAGGAGGAGATGGAGGTGATGAGGATATCCTTTCAGGCTGACCGCTCACAATATCGATCGGAGAGGGATGCTGCCATTGCAAAGCTGCGTGCTTCTGAGGCCCGAATGAGGGAGCTTGAGGAAAACGAGGGGATGATGGATGAGATGCTCCAGGATATGTATTTCCGCACTTGGAAATAGGGTAACTTATCCTGGATGGATGATTACCCCCGAGTTATGGCCAGGATTTATCTCAGGGCCTTGGAGGAGGCTAGGGCTGATGCGGATAAAGAGGGTGGCACGGTCTTCAGAATGGACGTGGTCACTGCCCAGTTTACCAAGGAGGAGAAGGTGGCGGTGAAGGAGGGTATGCGGCTGCTTGCCGCTGAGGAGGCAGTTGTGCAAGTAGAGGATGATGATCAGGATGGTCAGGAAGCGGGCGCTGGTAAGTCTTCCCTTCTAGTCTTTCCATTAACTTGGTTGCTTATCACTAACGAATTCTTTCTTTGACCGGACATGTGGGCAACAGGACAAGGGTAAAACTCCGACGCAGCCGGTCCTTGATCTGACCTGGATATCTTTTTGTGGACTTGACATCGTTGTATATGTTAGTCTCAAAACAGTAACGTAACTTTTAGGTTGTAATTATGTTACTTGTAATAAACAACATTATTCTTGATGTGTAATTTTTTAACTTTAGCTGATTCTGTCGTTTTTGAATGTTTTTGCTATTTTGACACGTTGTGTGAGAAATATAGCTGTGCGTGTGCTTGTAATTCAATTGTGTTTGATGTCAAGTTCTCGCTTAAAACATAATTTCATGCCTTGCAATGCTAGTGTGATGTATGAATAAATTATAGCCATGCATTTGTACACAAAAGAAGAAAATACCGCCTTTCATGTTCTAATTGTAGATGGCAGTTTTGAATATCTTGTATGACCGAGTATGGAATGCAATTGAATGCCCTGCCATCCAATTGTGAGTTCCTACTCCCATTGGCGAGTATCTCCTACTCTGTATCCTGTACTTTAGGGATTGTTATAGAGGACAGGAGAAAAGTTCTTTAAATAGAATTGAAATATGAGAAATTGTAAAACTTCCAATCACGAAAGGCCTTCGATGTGCTTAAGTTCGTGGCAAACGGGCTTTGTAGTCACTTTCCCTAGCTGTGGGTCTTGGAGACATTTGTCACCCATCTTACGCCTCCGCGGGGAGTTAATCTTTTTTACCATAGCCGTACTTAAGACACATCGAAGCCGAGATCGCGCACAGTAACTACCCGAGCCATTATGGCCCGTAATCGTGTGTATTATTCGACTTACTGTGGCCGGCTAGCGTGGGTGCCGATCGTCAACCGTGAACTACCCCTGGCTGGCCACACCTTATGTTGGGGCTTAAAGTAGGTTCACAGTTGCCGGCGAGCCGAACGCCGTAATGAGCTGCCTTGGCTATAGTCGGCCTTCTCGGTGGCTTATAATCGGCTCATTACAGTTGGCTTTGAGGGTCGTCGCAAGCAATGAGTTAACCCGCAGCAGAGGGATGCCGGAGCAAAAGTGTCTCATTGGCGAGGGCATAGATTCATATAGTACCTGTTAGGTCTTGTCCAGGAGAAGTCGCGCTGTGGAGCGCCTTGAATGAAAACGCTATTTGCACAGGATTTTGTTCAACAGAAAAGGATAAAGTTAACAAGCAGCCAAGATATAAAGGAACAAGTTAAAAAAGAGACAGGGTTTTTAAAGTGGTTCGGCACGAAAATGCCTACGTCCACTGATTCTCTTTGTTAATTCACTTTATATGGGCAGTACAAGTTAAGAAAAGTATCGACGAAGGTGTTGGATGTTCCATGCCCTCTGGAACACCTCCCCGTCTACTGTTGACAAAATATAAGCTCCATTGTGGAGATCTTTATGAATTACATATGGTCCGTCCCAGATTGGATCTAGCGCTCCGGGGCACGGGAAGATTCGCTTGAGGACAAGATCTCCTTTTTGTAAGCTACGGTGCTTGACTTTGGAGTTGTATTGCGTTGCCACTTTTTGCTTGTGAGCTGCTGCTTTGAGGGCTGCATCATTTCTTCTTTCCTCAATTAGATCCAAAGACATGTGGAGAAGTTCTTCGTTCTCTTCTGGGTTATAGTGGATCCTACGGTGGGAAGGCACTATAGTCTCAACTGGGAGCATAGCCTCCAATCCGTATCCCAAAGAGAAAGGAGTATGCCCCGTTGATGTTCTGAAAGATGTGCGATAGGCCCACAGTGCCGTAGGGAGTTCGTCCACCCAAGCGCCTTTTGACTTTTTGAGTTTCTTTTTTATTAAAGTTTTGAGAATTTTGTTGACGGCTTCGACTTGTCCGTTTGCCTGGGGAAAAGCTACGGATGAGAAGCTTTTTTGAATTCCGTGCTCTTGGCACCAGTTGGCGAACTCCTCGCTATCAAACTGAAGTCCATTGTCCAATATGATTTTGAATGGGACTCCGTACCTGCATAGAACATTTTTGATCAAGAAGTTAATAACTTTTGCTGAAGATACTTTATTTAGGGGTTCTGCTTCCACCCATTTGGTGAAATAGTCGACTGCCACTATAGCATATTTGGCCCCGCCTCGGCCCATTGGCAGTTCGCCAATCAAGTCAATTCTCCATACTGCGAAGGGCCAAGGGCTGGTCATTTGAGTAATCCCAGTTGTTGGTAGCCGCGGAATCTTAGCGAACTTCTGACATCTATCATATTTTCTGACGAAATCTAAGGCGTCCTTGCTTAAGGTGGGCCAGAAATATCCATATCGGAGTATCTTTTTTGCCAAAGTCTTCCCTCCAGTGTGATCTCCGCAGCTTCCTTGATGGATGTTGGATAAGATTTCCTTGGCTTCCCTTCCAGCGACACACCTTAATAAAGGGTTAGAGAAGCCGCGCCGATAGAGGATACCTTCTTGTATTGTGTAGCGGGAAGCTTTCCTCAAGATTTTCTTGACTTCGTTACGCCCGTTGGGTAGTGTGCCACTTTGTAAGTAGTCTCGGATGGGAGTCATCCAAATTGCTTCTTCGGTTGCAGCTATCAGATTCACTTGCTCAAAACTTGGGGTCAGTTGCTTTGAGATGGCTACTGCTCCGGAAATAGCGCCGTCTCTCATGCTAGCTTGCTTCGCCAATTCGACGGCCTCTTGGTTCTCTTCCCGAGGGATGTGTTTTATTAAATAGCGATCTAACCGATTGAGAAGCAACTTGGTCTTCTTTAAATATGCCATGAGTCGTTCTTCTCGAGCCTGGAATTCTCCTAGTATTTGATTTACAATAAGTTGAGAATCGCTATGAAGACATAAAGAATTGGCTCCGATTTCTAAGGCAAGTTCTAATCCAGCTATCAATGCTTCATACTCTGCATCGTTGTTGGTGGCAGCGAATTCCAACCTTATAGCATAGTGTAGCTTATTTCCCCTGGGAGTGATTATTACCACACCTGCCCCCGAGCCTTGTTCGTTTGACGCACCATCCACAAAGAGATTCCACTTGATGTCTTCTGCTACTTCCGATTGCTCCTTACCTTCGTTGGTAGTGAATTCGGCAATGAAATCGGCCATGGCTTGTCCCTTGATGGCGGTGCGAGGATGGTAGGTGATATCATACTGACTTAGTTCAATGCACCATTTAAGTAGTCGCCCAGAAGTGTCGGGACGATGGAGTACCTGCCTCAGTGGTTGATCGGTCAGAACTCTGAAGGAATGGGACTGGAAGTAGTGACGTAGTTTCCATGATGTGATTAGCAAACAGTACGCTAGTTTCTCAGGTTTAGGATATCTGGCTTCCGCCCCTGTAAACCTCTTGCTCACAAAGTATACTGACCGCTGCGTGCGTTCGTCTTCTCTAACCAATGCGACGCTTAGAGCATGAGATGACACAACAAGGTATAGGTATAACTCTTCGCCTTTGTTCGGAGTTGAGAGTACTGGTGGTCTCTGGAGGTGTTCGATTAACTTAAGGAAAGCTGTTAAGCATTCGTCAGTCCATTCGAATTTTCCTTTCTCTTTCTTTAGAGCTTCGAAGAAGGGGATGCATTTGTCGGTCGCTTTGGAGATGAATCTGCTCAGGGCGGCCACCTTCCCATTTAGGCTCTGCATTTCCTTTCGGGTAGAAGGTATCCTGATATCTTTCAGAGCTCGGACTTGTTCAGGGTTTGCTTCAATCCCTCTGGCATGGACGATGAATCCTAGAAACTTTCCTGATGATACTCCGAAGGAGCACTTTAGGGGATTCAGCTTCATTCCATATTGGCGAAGTACTTGAAACATTTCATCCAGGTGGCTTACGTGATCGTCGGCTCCCCTTGACTTTACCAGCATGTCATCGACATAAACTTCCATAGTTTGTCCTATTAGCGCTGCAAACATCTTGTTGACGAGGCGCTGATAGGTGGCCCCTGCGTTTTTAAGTCCGAAAGGCATTACCTTGTAGCAGTACAATCCCCGATCAGTGATGAAACTAGTGTGGTCTTGATCGGAAGCATGCATAGGAATTTGGTTATATCCTGAGTATGCGTCCATAAAAGATAAGAGTTCGTGCCCGGCTGTGCTGTCCACAAGCTGATCGATTCGGTGAAGTGGGAAGCAATCCTTCGGGCAGGCGTCATTTAAGTTGGAGAAGTCAATGCATGTTCGCCACTTCCCATTAGCCTTCTTTACCAGCACCGGGTTGGCGATCCACTCTGGGTAGATGGCTTCTCGTATGAAGTCATTGGCAAGTAGGTTCTTTACTTCTTCATCGAGGGCTGCTGATCGTTCTGCCCCCATACTTCTCTTTTTCTGTTTTACTGGCGCCTTGGTAGGATCAATGTTTAGTACGTGGCATGCTATGTCAGGGGAGATTCCGGTCATGTCAGCGTGTGACCATGAAAATACATTCAAGTTGTGGCGGAGAAAATCAATGAGTTGTTCCTTCAATTCTGCTTTTAGTTGGGACCCGACTTTCAATAGTCTACTTGAGTCATGTCTGTCTACAGATACAAATTCCATAGCCTCTGCAGGCTCGGCGGTGCCCTCCTCCTCTTTGTCCCTGGGGTCTAATTCATTGAAAGGGTCGCTGGTATATCGAAGAGGAGGGGCTTTCTTTAGTTGCTATGCTACCAAAGTTTTTGTGCAGAGGGCAATCTCTACAATCTTCCCTTTATCCTTCCTGTGGTTGTTGCAAAGTTCAGTTACATAGCAGTCTCGAGCAATGTCCTAGTCTCCCTCTACTTCTCCTACTCCATTGTCCGTTGGAAATTTCATCTTTAGGCACCATGGGGCCAGGACAATTTGGAAGTCAGACAAGGCTGGCCTTCCTAAGAAGGCGTTGTAGGCCGAGTGGTTTTCTATCAGCACAAATGTCTGTTTCCGCACAACGGAGCGGGGATGACTTCCTATTTCAACAAAGAGGTCCAATTGCCCGAGGGGCATCTTCGCATCTCCAGTGAAACCGTGTAGTGGTTTATTGCAGGGAGAAACATCCTTTATTGACAGTTTCATTTTGTCGAATGCATGCTTGAATAGGATATTTACTGAGCTTCCAGTGTCTACCAAAATTCGGAAAAATTCGGCTGGACCGAGCCGGGCAGAGATAACCATGGGATCCATGTGAGGGTACTGCCTTCCCTCTAGGTCACGCCTACTGAATGTGATGTCATCACTCTCTTTCCGCTTCGGGTGGCATTCTTCTATAACAGAATTAACGCAGTCTTCATTGTTTCTAAGTGACTTTCCATATCTTTCCATCTCTGCCCAGCTTCTGTCGGCGATGTGTGGTCCTCCCGAGATGGTATGGACCACTATCTTCTCTTGACTGGAGCCGCTAGTGTTACGATTTCCTCTGCCTATCTTTGGGGAGGGTAGCCTTGGGTTCTCATTGGCAAGAGCTGGAGTCCTGTTCTAACCTTTTACATAGCGTTCCAGTCTCTTCCTTCTGATGTGTTCTTCAATCAAGTCCCGGAGATGATGGCATTCATTGGTATCATGCCCATGAGATTCGTGGAAGCGGCAGAACTTTCCTGATTTAAGTGCGTCATCTGATTCCTTCTTGTATGGTGGGCGTTTGTATCTAACTTTGGCTTGGGTGGCAAGGAAGATGTTTTCGATGGTTTCATTCAAAGGAGTGTAAGTGTCGAATCTCGGTCCTGGCCGATATAGGCGCTTTTCTCCCTTCTTGCCCCCAGCATTGTCTCTAGAATCATTTCTTCGAACGTTCTTTGCTATAGCGGGCGTGTTGCCGTGAGCTGCCTTATTTTGTTGTCCTGACTGCCCCTCAGTGGCAGCGTCTTCAAGCCTCATATATTTCCCGGCTTCATGGAAGAAATCAGGTAAAGTAGCTGGTTTTTCTTTTGTCAATCTTCTAGCAAATTTAATATCCGGATGCACACCACTACAGAGGGCCATTAAGATAAGCTTCTCATCATCATCTTGGACTGCGGCCGCTGCGGCATTGAATCGGGTTAGATATTGCTGCAGCTTCTCTCCAAGTTTCTATTTGATACTGGATAAGGAATAAGCGTCCTTGGGTTGTTCCACATGAATGCGAAACTGGATGATAAACTTTTCTTTCAGCATTTCCCACGAGCTGATGGATCCTTGGGGTAAATGACAGAACCAAGAGGTAGCTAGATCTGCTAAGAATAGTGGAAAGCATTTGCACAGTACTCCCTCTGTTGCTCCACTCATGAGCATATGCTGTGTGTATCTCTGTAAGTGTACAACGGGGTCGGAGGTTCCTTTGTAAGGTTTCATTGTTGGCATTTTCCATTCTCGGGGGGTGATGGCAATTTCGATATTACGAGTGAAGGGGCCGGTTACCCTAGCGCCTATCCCTCGATCTCTTTGATCCCGTTGGACGCACTCTCTGAACAAGCGTGCCATCCTTTCATCAGAATTTGGAGCAGATAGAAATGAGTTCGGCTCTGCTCTGTGGGATTGATTCCGTCCAGATGACCTGTAGGGATGGTATCGTCTATCATTCCTGACATTTTCCAATGGCTGTCTTTGGTCTTCTGGGAGCATGCTAGGGTCGGCTACAGTTGGCCCTTACCTTGATCTTCCCCTGCTGGGTTCTGATCTAAGCACTTCCTCGGGTCCAACTTCGGGCTGGACTCTAGCTCGGCCCCGTTCACTGGTGTTTCCGTGGTTAGGCAGTATGACAGGCTCGGCTACAGTTGACCTTCGCCTGGTACCTCCCCCGTTGGGTTAGGTTCCAAACGTTTCCTCAGGTCTAACTTCGGGCTGAGCTCGGTCTCGACTCCTACCATGGCCGCTGCTGTCGTTAGCTCCTTCGAAGAAGGAAGATCTTTGTTGTCTCTGAGATCCTCCAGACTGGGACTCACCCCATGATTCGATGCTGCGGTTGGACTCTTCAGCATCCCTTAAGCGTGACATGAGTTAGTCCACCAAGGCTTCCTGCTGGGATGTGAAGCGGTTAGTCACTTCAGCCACAACCCTGTCTAGATCTGCCGTAGTAATTGCTGCCGGCTGTTCTGTGGCAGGGGTTGTCGGATTTGCCTGACCTTCATTTGGTACTGCTGCTGGAATGTGACGATTTACTTGATCTGTGACCACTGGATCTGGAAGACTGCTGGTTGCGATGTTTTTTCCTTTGTTAACATCTTTCTTCTGCTTGGGAGGCATGTCTTCCAAGCAATGTGCGACGCTGATAGGAAGAAAGTTAAGTGGGAGAAGCTGAAGTCCGGGGTTCAGCGTTCTCAGTGAAAGCACCAAAAATGTTTGCACAAAAAATGGGCAAACACCTCCAAGTCGTATGATTTAGTTGATTTTATGTTGTTTTAGTGGTCTGGGTAATTTATGCAAATATGTAAAAAGCAGGGACTGTAAAAGACACACAGATTTATAGTGGTTCAGCCAGAATGTGCCTACGTCCACTTTATATATTATTTCTCCTTTCTTGTTCAGATTACAAGTACAAAGCTTTGATACAAGTATATGAAAGTTGTTTTAAAGTTCTATCCGTGCTTGAGCTCTTAAACTTGTCCCCCATTATTGTACCCCTTCCCCTCTATTTATAGAGTGAGGCTGGGGGTAGGGGTCTTGGATGTATATAGCTGCTGGTGGGCCTGGGCTGGTACAATCTGGCCTGGCTAGGTTGGTTCGGCAACGCCTTGGTTCAGAGGTGGTTGGAGTGGCTTTGGTTCGGTGATGGTTGGTTCGGCAGTAGCTCTGGTCCGGGAACATGTTGGTTCGACAGTGGCTCTGGTCCGGTGATGGTTGGTTCAGTAGTGGCTCTGGTCCGGGAACATGTTGGTTCGGCAATGGCTCTGGTCCGGGAGTAGATTGGTTCGGTGGTGAGTGATTTGATGGTGCCTTCTTCCCTTTGGTTCGGTGGTGGTGGAAACGCACCCAACAGTAGCCAAATAAAATTCGTTTAATTATGAATCAAAATCCATGGGAACTATCGGTAACTCGGAAAATATGTCTTATCTCACAAATGGGAACTATGAGTTACTATTTTAACAACTACAAAAACTATTTTATAATTCATTTAACTATTTAAATATTTATTAATTAAATCTAAAATTTTAAAACGTATTTTAACTTTTGTTTAACTACATAAATTTTAATTAACGATTTTGTGAACTATAAGTAGTTAGCACTTACGACAGTATAACAAACATTCTCGTAAACTTATCAATAAACATATTATTCAATAATCATGGACTATTTTTTGGATTTTAAATTAGCCATAATTTTTAACAACATAGTAAACAATAAATTCACTAATTAATACCACCAAATCAACACTAATTATCATCACCTAATACGCAATAATCATCATTTTCAAACACATAATCAACTAATTTTCTAAATTAGGTTTACCATTATATACCCAATTCAAATAATAAACTATATATCATAAACTAATAATATATATTCATCAATTCCAAACCCCTAAATCATCCAATTCCAAATCCCTAAATCATCAACTAATTTAATTTAAACCTAAATTAAACAAAGATAATGGAAAATAGGAGATACCGGCAAGTTTGGAGAGGTTGAATTAGCGACGGATGGTTGCGACGGCTCCTGGTGGCAGAGGGCGGCGGCTCGTGGCGGGGGGCGGCGGATCTGAGTGGATTTGGGGAGAGGGAAAGTGAAATGTTTGGTCTCGGGTAGCAGGTTTGTATAACGCGATAAGCGACGGCTAGCAACGGCCGCTTTTTTTAGCCGTTGCTAGCCATCGCTAGGCTATGTCGCTTTCTGAAACCTTTCTAGTAGTGTACTTGGAAGGAAAGCCGCCTGGTTTTGAGAGATTAGTGAAGGGAGCACCAATTTAAGTCTACATGCAATGATATTTGAAATGCATTTATAGATTGTATTGCAGTAAGCAATAGGCATAAGTTTACAGACATGGGAAGAATGATTAGATTTAGGAATCAGAGCAATGTTGGTAGAATTAATGCCATTAGGGAACTTGTAATGCTTGAAAAAGTTCTTGACAGCTCTGTATACATCACTGGAAATAATATTCCAGCAAGAAGTGAAAAAAACCGCATTAAACCCATCAGGGCCCCCACAAGGGTCCTTATTCATGCCATAAATGCTTTGTTTACTTTTTTTCATCAGAGATGTCACCAGAGATCAAAGCAATCTTCTTAGAGGACAAGTGAGGAAGGTTTAAGTTAGAAATGATATTTAAGTCAGGACAAAAGTTCCTAGAATTTCCTAGCATATTAGAATAATAATTTATAAAGGCTTCACTAATTAGTTGGAGGGGTGTTAGCAAGGTTACCATGTTGATCATTTATGCTATGGATGTTTGATTTAGCCTGCTTGGATCTGAGATAAGCATGATAAAATTTAGTGTTTTTATTACCCAGATATTCCCATTTTTGCCTAAGTTTTTGTTTCTTCATGTCTGCTTCACAAGTAAGGGTACTGATATATCGAGTTGAAAGCTCTCTCTAGGTTAGAAGCACTGATTTCAAAAGAATTGAGAAGAAGATTGTTTTAGGCAGAAAGTAGCCTAGTCTTGAGTTAAGTTGATAAAAGAACACCATCGCCAAATATGTTCTTTGCCCAAACCCAAAGGGCATTCTTGACATTCTTCAGCTTTTGATGGAAAACAAATATAGGATTATCAAACATGTTAGTAGAGCAAGCAGAGATGACAATATTGGTAAATTCGGTATTAAGGATCTAAGCATTAAAAATTTAAAGGAGGGTTTCACCTTGACAATAGCATTCCCAGTTTTGATAATTTGAGGAGAATGGTCGGAAATGATGGGGATGGCAAATGAGAAGAGATGGATAGCAATTTGTTAAGAGTAGCTAGGTTATAGAAGCAATTGTCAATCTTTCTAAAGGTTCTAATGCCACTTCTATTTTTGTTATTCCAAGAGTAACGAGAACTAGAGAAAGGCATTTGAAGGAGGGAAGAGGAGCAGATGGCTTCATTTAGAGGGCAGATTTCTTTGATGGTAACAAGATTACCTCTAATCCTGTCATCTAGGTTTAGAAGGCAGTTGAAATCTCCTATCACAATCCAAGGGTGGGAGTCTTAGGAGAAGTGAGGGAGGTAGTTCAAGAGGAATTGTTTGGAGTTTAAGCTATTATCAGCATAGATTATAGTAATGTACATGGATGTATTGGAAGGAATATGTAGAAGATGACAAAAAATGAATTGTTTGGGGAAGTGAATAGAAGATAGACAGAAGGTGTTCTGGTCATGCGTGATCAAGATTCGACCATACAGAGCTTCAAGAAGATTGTGATGAACCGTCCAAGCAGGATTAATATAGTTTGCAGCTTTTGAAGTAAGACTATTATTAAGTTTAGTCTCCAGAATGACAAGCAAGTGTAGATTATGTGTCCCAATGAGGTCCTTCAAGTGATCAAGTTTTGACATGGCCAATGTTCCAAGCTCCTATGTTGTATAACATAATTAAACTAGACTTTAGCATTATTCCTTAGATTTTTCATTCTCCTTCCTAAAGGAGAACGAGTATGACATTCTAGGACTGTGGAAGTTTTAGGAATAATATTAGACTCATTCAAATCAACCGAGGAAAGTTTTTTTTGAGTTTCTTGCTTTATTTTGTGAGTTGTGAGTGTTGGGTTTGTTTTTGCTAGATGGAGGATTAAGGAAGATTGTAGTGGTGTGAGAGGATTTAGATTTTGATGGATTTGGATTAATGGCATTGAAGTCAAGCCAACCTGGGGGAGAAGCCAAGTATCAAAGAAGAGGAAAGGGAGGAATATATAACATTTAACACAATGTCATCTAGCTTATCAGAGGAGCAAGAAGAATCAAAATCTGTAATGATATGATTAGAGAAGTTGGCTTGGGAAGTGTTGCAGTTTGAAGGGGAATGAACGGATGGGGATATAGAAGATTGTATGGAAATAGAGATATTGCATGCAGATGAAGGTTCTATCCTATGAGTCAGGGGGACATTGCATGAGGGGATAACCAATGGGATGCTTTCATGCATGTGAGTATTGGGAGATATAGAATTGAAGACATCTGAATTGATTTCCATGAGTTATTATATTACAATCAAGTGGCAAAGAGTTGTTGTTTGGAGGTTGGGGTATTGAATTGTGTAGAACAAAATTTATGTCACTTTTGCATGCATGCACATTGGAAACTAAATGCTTTTCAAAATTAGTATTTACAAATTTTTCTTTTTCTGAAGCTAACTTCTTAACTTCCAGGCATATATCAAAGACAACTTCATTACATGTAGCTAAGACAAAAAACTTGTTACTAGTTTGAATTGTTTCTTCAGTATCATAATTAAGAATATTATCATCAAAATTCAATTTATCCACCGCTTTAGAAAGCATCACAACTTCACTTGACTTACTACCATTTGGCCGAGCAGAATTGGAATCTTTGGGAGCATTCACTGCAGTTAACATATCATTACCGTAAGATCCAGTTTTATCAATCATTTCCTTATTTCTTAACACTTTCTTCCATCTCTATTTTTAATTACCTTGAATTTTCTCTTTATAGCTTCCTTCACAACGGTGTCAATTTGACTTTTATTCACATCAGTATCCTTTTCATTTGCATTGTCACTTTTATATTCAGCATTCAAACAAGGTGAAGTACTGTAGTCAAACATTTTGCAGCAAATACATATTTTCGGTTTCCATAAATAATTGACATAGATCATCTACTCCTCACCACCCAACAGTTTAACAGGGAACTGTTCTATCAATTCTTGATTGGGAGTGACCTCAATCATGCATTTAGCATACTCCAACCGATCAAGGTGCTTGGTAAACTAACCATACATAAGAGTGTTCACACCCTGCTAGTTAGCCAATTTATGCCTAAATAGGACCAAGCATATATAAGAATATTTGATACCTGCACGCAAAGACGGACTGATTAAATACCACCACACACATTTCCTATTTCAGGATTCTAGGATTTGACAATAAACATCTTGTTATTATAATCGGGTCACCCTTAAGAATTCTTGTTTTATCCTCTTCACAAGACAACAAAAATAAGAAGATAAAGCCATCAAATTTAACCTTAACAGAGCCTTTAAGTTTCCATATTCTTTTCAAATGTTCAACCACTGCAGTGTTTGGGAGTGGCTTGTCAAGGAAGAATTCAACAATATTATAATTCCACGCCTGCTTGCCAACTGCAATAACTTCGGAGGACAATGGCATCACCCTTGGAAGTGAGATTCATATTAACTGATATGTACTTTCCAATGGTCCTTGGCTTATTATTGAACAACAACGAGTTGGGGAGGGGAGGAGCAAGAGGGTAAAAGCTGAGGGGGAGAGAGAGGAATTGGAGGGCGACATGAATAGAAGAGAGAGGAAGACTGGGCAAAGGGAAGACAAGGTGGGTGGAACAGGAGGAGGAAGATGGGAGGGCGACATAGGGAAAATAATTTGAAAATTAAGGCAGGGAAAGGAGAGCGGGAAAAACAGGAAACGCTGTATATTTTTAGCCTCAAGGACACGACCTCAAAATTTTAATCACAAGGACAAACAATCTCCTAAAAATTATTCATAAGGACAAACATTCTTTCAAAATTATTCATAAGGACAAACATTTTTTCAAAACTGCTACCGAACTAAAAACTGATACCTAAAAACTGCTACCAATAACTACAAACTGATACCTAAAATCTTAAAAACTGACACCTAAAGAAAGTTGTCCTTCAAGCTAAAATACTGAAGGTCTGTTCTTGAGGCAAAAATGTTGAGAAATTTTGTCCTTGACAATAATTTCCTGTAATTTATTTTACAATTGTTTATTTAAAAATAATTTTAAATTCAAAAAAAAATTATTTTTCCTCGATGCTGTGAATTTTTAATATGCTTGCACTAATTTTATAAAATTTATTATATATATATTTAAACTAGTTTTTAAATTTATTTTATAATTTTTTATTTAAATTTTTTTTAAAATAAAAAAAACTAATTTTTTTGAATGTCGTTAGCTTCCAGTAGACTTGCGCTAATATTATAAAATTTATTATTTTTATATTTATACTTGTTATATATTCCTCTGTATAAACATGTATTTTTATATTTACAAAAACTTATAATTGAATAAAAAAAATTTCTCTATTTTACTTTCGGTTTTTTGCAGCAGCAAAAAAATTTATTTAAACTACTTTATATTAATTATTAAATGATTTTGTAATTCAGCGTAGATAAACACTTGGATGAATATTTTTAAATATTTTATATAAATCGTTATAATTATTATTTTCACATATTTATATATACATATATGGTTAAATTTTACATATGCATAATTATATATCTATATATGTATGTATGTATGTTATTTGACGCAAGTATACATATTCATTTTGATAGCGCTTAGAATATTAGAGGGGCTAACATGTCCGGTGTAAATCTTAGTACTTATATACAAGCATGTCAAACCTTACATGGATTGCTAAGTTACACAAGCATATAAATATATATGATATATATATATATATATATTATAATAATAACATTAAGTTAAAATAAAACTATACTATAGTAAATTTAGAAATTTCTAAATGAATTAGACTTCATAGGTCCAATAAAGATCCAAAATGGTAAACTTTTTGAAATTCACCAATTTCTTCCGCTACGGGTTAACCTAGTTCCAACAATGGTAACGGAGCCCAATAGTCTATGCAGTCTAAATTAGTCATAAGGGCTAAGCTTAAAACCAATTATTAGGGCGTCTAAGAAAAGATAGTGTCTAGGTTGGATTGTTAGGTAATCAAGCACCCTATCCTACCTGGCTACTAACTAGGTCTGAACGGTTATGTGAGCCCAAAGGTTGTCCCTAATAGAAAGGCCCAATTTAAATGAGCCTTTGGCTAATTTCAAAATTGTTTTGAAACTAAATGTAAAAGTTTTAAATTTAAAAATATTATAAATGTTATAATATGGATTATCAAATTATTTTGAAAATTAAAATAAAACTCTTAAATATAAAAGTTAAAATTAAAATAAAACACATAATATAAAAGTTATAATATAATTTTTCAAAATATTTAAAAATGTTATAAAATTAATTTCAAAAAATTTATTTAATAAAATAAATGAATTAATTAGATAAGTTAATTAATTAAATATATATACATGTATAATATATATAATGATATATGTTATGTTATCTTGAACTGTTTAATATAATATGAGTATACATATGTGTATAAAAGTATTTTCAGAATTAATAAAATTTAATGAAATTTAATTAACGAAATAAATTAATTAAAAGTTAATTAATTAAATAATATATATAATATATATGTATTATTATAAGGGTTATAATGTTTGTGTGTGTGTGTGTATTCAATATAATATGTTATAACTGAATAATAAAATAACTAATTAAAAAGTTAATTAATTAAATTAATTAAGATTTAATTAATATAATGTTGTACATAAAATATTATATAAGTCAAATAAAGTATAAAGTCATATAATAAGAAAACTTATATAATATAAATGTATAAACTAAAGGTGGAATATTAAAGAAACCCAATTAGACTTAAGGAATAAATATATAAGTAAAAGTACATATACCTTGATTTATGATGTATCCGACACTTGAACCACAATGGTATTTCATAAGAAATACATAGTTCATAAGTTGATATCATTCAATTAAATATATTGAAGATTATAAATCTTTAATATCAATGCTGTTCTCTACCATTTATATATTAATAAACTACTTACATACTCTTAGGTTATTGAGCAAACTCAAGCTAGAGATGTTATGTGTAGTATTATTAATATATGGAGTAGACGAGGTAAGATAACTATATATATATTTTGAGCAAACTCAAGGTACATATACTATACTTAGGCCATCACAAAATGGTAGGTGCGAGTGAATAATCTCTTTTGATTTATTGAGAAAACTCAAGGTCGAAATGAGATTCAGACAGGGAACCAAGGGTTAGGAGTTATATATGATACGATCGATAATTAGTTATGCATCGTTTGTGGGGCTATGACTTATTAGGCTAACTCAAGGTCAGTATCTCAAGACATACGAATCATAACACCCACTAGTGAAGTTACACATATTATATATATGTTATTTGATGCACTTATATATTTTAGAATACTAGAAGGGCTAACATGTCCGTTGTGGTGTAAATATCAGCACTTATATGTAGGCATGTCAAACCTCACACGGATTGGTAAGTTACACATGCGCGCGCACACGGATATATATATATATATGTGTATATATATATGTGTATATATATATGTATGTATGTATATATGTATGTATGTATGTATATGTATGTATGTATGTATATGTATATATGATACATATATTTTTATAATATAATAATAACATTAAGTCAAAATAAAATTATATTATAAATTTAAATAAAAATGATTTTATTTGAAAGAAATTTAGAAATGTTCTAAATGAATTAGACTTCATACGCCCAATAAAGATCCAAAATGGTAATTTTTTTGAAATTCATCCATTTCTTTCGGTGCAAGCTGGCCCAGTCCTAACAAGAACATCCCGCAAGAGGTCGATGCTGGCTTCAAGGAAATAATGCATATCCTCTGTAACACCCCTAATTTTAATAACATTATTCAGGAGATTTAATTAAATAAATTAAATAGAATAATGTAAAGACTAGAGTGATAAGGGGATTGAGATTTGAAAATTTATTAGAGTCCATGCTTAACTAAATAAAAATTTAATGGAATGAGTTTATTGAAATGGTTTTATAAGTTAACTAATAAGAGAATAAGGCAAGGGTATTATGGGGAATAGCCGTCCACCATAACCCTTAACCCCTAAACCCTTATTCCCATTTTCATTTCACAAGTTCAAAATTCTAAAATATAAACCAAAAAGCTCAAGCCGGCCATAACCTAGGGGAAAAGAGGAGAAAAGTCAATTAAAAGCTAAGGAATCAAGTAAGGAGAATTAAGCAAGATCTAATCTCAAGTTCCTTATCCAAAGTAAGGTGAATAATAATCCAAACCATCCCATTTTCGTTTTTAAAGAGCATTTGATTTCAGGTTTTAAGCTTAAAACCTTTATGATGATTTTAATGATGATGTGCTTGGATTACATGATATGTTTGATTCAAACAAGTATGTTTGATTCATACATTCAAATAAGTATGTTTGATAATTATTTTATTCGATTTTAAGGCTAAAATCGTATATATTAGGTTTCAAATGCCATGAGGATTTAATATGCTAGGTAAAATATTATTTTGAAGATGGGTTTAAATTTTCATAATTATCCAAGCCATGAATAATTTATTATGAATTTTTGGAGGAAGAAATAGATAATTAGGTTTAAAAATTTATACAAAGGATTTTGGGTCTGAAATTTATATATGTTAGATAACTTATTAGAAGTGAATTATGATGATTTTTGGGGATTTTTCCTAAGTAGTTTACTATGGAAATTAAATTAATTAAGTTGGAGGATTTAAATGTTTTAATTGCTTTGTTTAAGGAAAGGGCTTCTTTGCTAATTATTTTTAATTAATCCTGGATGAATTCGGCAGTCCTTTATAAAAGATTTTGGTAAAGATTATGGCAACCAATTATATTTTTACAAATAGGCAAGTTAGTTAAAAAAAATTACTTAAAAAGGCAGCAAAACAGTTTTGCATAGATTTATTGTTTCACCACTTTCACTATCAACCTTTCGACCCCATACGGTAACGACCCGTTAATTTTAGATAATTTTATTTGTTTATTTATATATTTAATTGAAATTTTGTGAAACTTTAAACAATAAAATTTTGAAATTTAAATTTGATATTTGGAATGCGTCTGTTTTAACATAGCAACTGGTAAATTTTCATCAGATAATTTGGAAGTTTATTTTCTAGTGTAAATTTATTTCAATTCAAATCAGCTAAAAATTGACGATAACAAAATGTTTTCCAAACCTGAATATTTTTCTATAGAAAATTTGTAAATCATTTTCTTAGTGAGACGTCATACTTCGTTTTCTAAAATTTTGACTTTCATTGCTCCGTCGATCTTATTTTCGGCAAAATAGCAGCATTTTGGTACCGATGTCGATTTTGATCGGAGGATCGTACCACTGATATTTGTATACCGTTTTGAACGATTTGTCATACTGATCTCTGCGGAATATTCACTTCTGTGTTTCGTAGTTTGTTGTATGGTGCAGTCTGCGAAACGATTGACCGTACCAGTATCCGTTTTGAAACTTTTGAGTTTTCCTTCTGTCCATTTAATATCCACCGTATAATACCAATAGTCATTGCTTTTCATATTCCCAGAAATTTAAATGTTGACTGTTACACTACCTACTGGTTCAATTTTATTTTCTTTTTACCCATCTTTACATTTCTCTGTCATTTCCATTTTTAAAAGAAAAAAAAGGGAAACAAACGGCCATTTTCGTTTTTCCCATTTCGCCTGTAGCCTCTTCCTACTGCAACTCCTTCTACCTCCTTACTCAATCCTGCGTGTTCCTCTCACCTAACAACCGCGCTTGGCCCCAAGCACCGGACTTCCTCCTTCCCTGATGCGACAACCACCGGCCTTCAAACCATCCCGACCTCACCTGCTTCTTCTCACCATCAGGCGACCAGTACTTTCCACTTTCCCAGCCGTGCGACCCCACACAGCCCCGCACCCTCCGGCCTTCCGCCTTCGTGCCGAACCTCCTAGCCGTTGTCGTCTACCTGTCCTCTTTCCTTGCTCCTAAGCCACAAATTTCTAATGGTGCATGTGAGTATATAGTTACATATATATATTAGTTTACGTATTGTTATGGATATGCATGTATAAGTTTTTATAAGCTTGCAAATCTGTTAGTTATATCAGTTTATATAAGTTTATAAATATCAATTTGTTATGATATATGTTTTATACAAGTAATATATATGTTTTAGTTAGTATCTGTAAGTTATATAGCTTTAATTTAAAAGTATATAGGTTATATGAGTATATAAAGTATGCCTTTACATATTTTAGTCTATATAAAGATTTTATTTATGGTTAGAATTTATGTTAGTCTATATATTTATACTGTAGTGGTATATTTTCCTCAATCTGTAGCTACTTTGTTTTGTCTTTTCAATGCATGTATATGTTCGACTACGTATATTATATATGTATATTGATTTTCAAATTTTAATACAGTTTTATATATATACAGTGTGACAACACTATATATTGTTTAAAACAGTTTTAATATATATAGTATAATGTTTGTATATATTAGTTTATATAAACCATTATAACTAATGTTTACAATATGTTTACATATATAATCATACTTATACATATGTATATATAAGCTTATATATCGTGAATGCAATTTATGTTACAATGTATATATTTAAGTGTATATATAAGTTTATGAATTTTGTTTGAGTTGGTAAAGAAATAAGTTACATAGGTTATATAAACTGTTTGTATACATATATATTAGCTTATACACAAAGTCGTACGTGCATATTTCATATAATATTAAATGTTGTGCATATTGGTTTCAAGATATAGCAAATATATATATATATACATATATTGATTTTAGGAATATATATGCAGTTATTTTAGTCAGGTTGAGAATCTGTTGAGAAGGATATTGATATTTGTTCATATGACTTATAATTTATATTTTTCAGTATATAAGTTATATATATATAATTCTATGCATACCTCTGTTTTTCTGTAAGACAAGGAAATATGTTTGTGTATCTATTTGTTTTGTATAAGTGGTTTGTTTTGATTAGTATATTTATGTATATAATTTTTATGAGTTCCAAAAATTTATATGGGTTAAGAAATAATATAATAAGATAATATATATATATTTCGTCTCTGTCTACAACAAGCAGTTTCTGATTTATTTTCATTAATTCCTTATATATCAGCTTGTCCATCAAATTCGGGTCCATCTAGCTTTGCTTTGTAATTCGTGCTTGGATTCGAAACTCATTCCATCGTCAAAATTCTTCTAGCCTCGAAAGGTGAGCAATGACTCACGATTAACGTTCTTTTATTTATTAAATTTGATTTCAATTGAAACGTCAATTGAAATATGCTGTTGTTAGCTATTTACATTGATATATATATGCTGTTATCTGTATCTGTTCACCTGTGACATCTGACACCACTATCTGTTATTTATATTGATGATATATGCATGTTATATTATTATCATATCTGTTATCACTCTGCAAGTTCCCTGTTAGTATAGAATTCACTATGGGTTGAAATGATACATACCCGAACGATCTGTAGAATATGAGGAAATCATTATGGGTTGAAATGATAAACCCAAGCGATTTTCATTGAATTGAATTTGGGATTGCGGGTTGAAAAGATATATACCCGTATATATTTAAATTGCGGATTGAAATGATAAATATCTGTATCACTTAACCATAGGATAGAGAATTATATACAGACACCGTTGGTCTATATATAAATATTTTGAAATGATTTCTATGGTTTTGAAAAGAAATACATGGTTTTAATAAATATTGATTTTAAAGATTTATTAAAGTTGATTTAATAAATTTGATTTAATCAATATAAATATGTTTAAGTATTTATGTAAAATCTATATTTCCAAATATAGAGTTTATAATGTTTCAGGTTGAAGGATAAATTTGAAATTGATTTGGAATTTTAATTATTTAAGAATTATACTTAAATAAGTTTGATTGGAAATTTATTTGAATTCGAAATTTAAGATATGTTTTATAACTTGAAATTGATTAAAGGTGACTTAAATGAATATTTCAAACTAATATAAATTTAAATGGGTTGTTTGTTTAAAATTTGTAAATTGAAGTTGTATTTAAATGATATTGAAATGATTAAGTAAATATTTCAAACTAAATAATAGTAAAGTGAATTTGATATATATATATATAATATTATCGAATTTAGTTTTGAAATGTTGGATGTTTAAAGCTTTGAAATATATTGAAATTGAAATGGCTTATTGTTAACCCTCTTTTGATTCGCGACCTAAAGAGCTGCCGACTTAGGAGTTGCCGACTTAAGAATTGTCGACTTAAGAGTTGCCGACCTAAGAGCTGCCACGACCTAAGAGAAATCGACGATTTAAGAAAGCTAATGGAAAAGGACTCGACGACTTAAGGCAGTTACCGACTCAACATGTGGACCGACTTAAGAAAACTAACGACCTAATTGCTGAAAGGAATTAGCGACCTAAGGAGTTAAAAGGACTTACGACCTAACGACTTAACAGGTTACGACCTAAATTCTCCAAAGAGTGCTAACGACCTAACTACAGAGACGACCTAATGACTTAATAAGTTGTGACCTACCGACCTAAGGAGCTAACGACCTAAGTGGATGAACGACTTAACGAGCTAAAGCAAAGCGAAGTTATGTTCCATGCCGCATCTCCTAGGTCGCTGCCGACCTATGACTTATACTAAGTCGCACACGACCTATTAACTCGTTCAGAACAAACTCAATGCCGCATTATTTCACATGGTGGCCTCCTAACTCGTGGACGATCTGGGACTTGTAATATATTCCCAAACAAATAGGCGCATCTCTGGGAAGCGACGCATCAAGCCTAATGGGTCGGCCACGACCCACGACCCAACTTAGGTCGGCCACAACCTACGACCCAGGCACAGGATTTCCCTATAAATACCAACCTAACTCCAACGTGAAGGGGACTTTTGGCCAATCATTCTCTGAAGCGCCATTACTCTGCAGAATTCTTAACTCATCCAACACTCGAAGAACTCCAAACATTCAAGACACTACAACAAGCTTCGGAAGAAATCTTGCACATCCGACGCGGATTCAACAAGTTTCATCATCGAAGTTTGAGCTACTAGTCTAGAGTGTTTTTGTGATCAAAGTGTATCGTATTTTGAAGTGCATTGTATCATCTTGTAACCAAAATCAGCAATAAAGGAATTCAAAGTGGACGTAGGCTCGATCTTAAGCCGAACCACTATAAATCGCTGTCTTTTACCATTTTCTGCTATTCTACTGCTTATTTCTTGTTCCCGTATCACAGGAAGCTTGGTAAACCAAAGAAGTGCCACTTATCCAAATTGGGTTTCAAATCCCGTACTGGTTAAAAAACCAAATGGAAAGTGGAGGGTATGCATCGATTTCTCAGATTAAAACAAAGCTTGTCCCAAAGATTGCTTCCCGTTGACAAGGATTGATCAGCTGGTAGATGGAACAGCCGGGCACGAATTGTTATCTTTTATGGATGCTTACTCCGGGTATAACCAGATTATGATGCATGAGTCGGATCAGGAGGATACGAGCATCGTCACAGATTACTGCTACAAAGTCATGCCCTTCGGATTGAAAAATGCAGGGGCAACATATCAAAGGCTTGTTAATGCAATGTTCAAATCGCAGCTTGGGAAAACTATGGAAGTCAATGTCGATGATATGTTGGTAAAATCAAAGAAAGCAATTGACCATATGGATCACTTAGCAGAAATGTTCGCAATTCTCCGAAAATATGGAATGAAGCTCAACCCTTTGAAATGTTCGTTCGGAGTAGAGTCCGGGAAATTCTTGGGATTTATTGTAAGCGCTAGGGGCATTGAAGCCAATCCTGCTCAAATTACTTCTCTAAGAGAAGTCAAAGCCCCCAGGACAAAGAAGGAGCTGCAGAACCTTAATGGGAAAGTTGCTGCTTTAAGTCGGTTCATTTCCAAAGCCACTGATAAATGCATCCCCTTCTTTGACACTTTAAAGAAAGGAAAGAAAAACTTTGAATGGACACCTGAATGCCAGAAAGCTTTCGAGGAACTAATCCACCACATGGAATCGCCTCCAATACTTTCCAAGCCCAACAACGGTGAAGACCTTTTCATATACTTGGCAGTTTCATCTCATGCCCTGAGTGCAGCACTAGTGCGGGAGGATGCAAAAGTTCAGCGTCCGGTCTACTATATCAGCAAAAGGCTCACTGGGGCAGAAATGAATTATTCAAAGCTAGAAAAGCTTGCCTACTGTTTACTGATTGCTTCTAGAAAGTTGAGGCCGTATTTTCAAGCTCATCCTATCAAAGTTCTCACTGACCAACCCCTAAAGCAAGTCCTATTTCGCCTTGAAACTTCGGGTCGTCTTCTGAAGTGGAATATTGAACTTAGCCAGTATGATATCACTTATCATCCCCGAAGAGCGATCAACGGACAAGCTTTAGCAGATTTCATCGCAGAGTACACAGATAAGGGTGACAGTGAGGAAGAGATTACATTTGACATCCCGACCAAATGGAAGTTATATGTTGATGGCTCAAGAAATGATTACTGTTCCGGAGCTGGGGTTGTGCTTGAAACCCCCAAAGGGCGATCATTATGTTATGCATTAAGACTGGAATTTCCTTCTACAAATAACGAAGCAGAATATGAAGCTCTAATTGCTAGATTAAAGATTGCAAAAGAACTAAACATCAAAGCATTACAGATCTTCAGTGATTCTCAACTTATTGTATGTCAAGTCAAGAAGGAGTTTCAAGCTAAAGAAGGAAATCTGCCTGCTTACTTGTCCAAAGCTTCTGAACTTCTCGATGATTTCGATCACTGTTCAATAAGCCACATTCCTCGAGAGGAAAATATGAAGGCGGATTCTCTCGCAAAGTATGCAAGTTCCGGAGAAGCTCAGTTATTGGGATTAATTCCTGTGGAGGTCTTGTCAGCCCTAAGCACTGATGAAATGGATATCGACTGGATCATGGCTGTATCTCAAGAAAAAGAGTCATGGATGACCCCGATCAAATAATATCTGCTCAACGGTTCCCTGCCAGAAAATTCTCAAGAACAAGAGTCATGGATGACCCCGATCAAATAATATCTGCTCAACGGTTCCCTGCCAGAAAATTCTCAAGAACGCCGGAAGCTGTTAAGAAAGACATCGAGATATGTAATTCAAGACGGACGGTTATACAGACGGGGATTTTCAATGCCATTACTCCGATGTGTAACCAAGGAAGAAGCTAAGACAATTTTAGCAGAGGTACATGGAGGAGAATGTGGGGACCATTCAGGTGGCCAAACTCTTGCCAAGAAGGTTCTCCAATATGGGTATTTTTGGCCAGATATTAATCGAGATGCTGCTATCTACTCTCGAAAGTGCGACAAATGCCAGAGATTTGCAAAAATTCCAAGAGCACCTTCCACCGAACTAACACAGATGGTCAGTCCATGGTCGTTCGCCATTTGGGGGATAGATCTAATCGGACTTTTACCAATTGCTAAGTCGGGAATCAAATATGCTATTGTTGCCGTTGATTATTTCACTAAATGGGCCGAAGCTGAACCTTTGGCCACTATTACCTCTAAGAAGATGATAAATTTTGTGACTAAAAATATCATTTGCAGATATGGTGTGCCACAGAAGATAATCACAGACAACGGTACTCAATTTGAAAGCGAAGAGTTCCAGGACTTTTGCAAGCGATTCAAAATCCGAAAAAGCTTCTCAGCAATGGCTCATCCGCAGGCAAACGGGCAAGTGGAAGCAGTAAACAAAATTATTAAGTCAACCATCAAAAAGCAGCTTGAAAAAGCAAAAGGTGGATGGGTTGATAAGCTACCACTAGCACTATGGGCATACAGAACAACCCATAAAACTGCGACTGGGCACACTCCATTCTCATTGGCATACGGATCATAAGCGATGATTCCAGTAGAGCTAGAAGTCCCTTCACACAGGAGAGTTCATTTCAACCAGGATGAAAATGAAAAATTGCAACTCGAAGCACTTGAATTTCTTGATGAAAGAAGGGAAGAAGCTAGACTCAGAGTTGCGGCCCATCAGCAAAGGATTGCAAGGCACTTCAATTCTAAGGTCCGTCAACAAAGCTTTGAAGTCGGGGACTTAGTCTTGAAGGGGATCATGACAGCAGTCGGAGTGTTTGGACCAAATTGGGAAGGGCCATATGTCATAGGCGATAAACTTCTTGATGGCACATTCAAACTCACAACTGTCGAAGAAGATCCAATCCCAAGAGCTTGGAACAACAATCATTTGCACCCATATTTTACTTAAAAAGCTTTGCTTGAAATTGTAAAACGATTATGGATGTATCAATTGTATTGTAAGCCATTGTAAAATCAGTGATGATCAATAAAAGAGCTATAAAGTGGATGTAGGCCCAGTTCTTGGCCGAACCACTATAAATTCTGTGTTCTTTATTATTATAAAATGCCTGTTTCATTTCGATATGTAAATACGTAAAATGCATTGCTAAGATGTCGATTTAATATTGCAGGTCATTAAAACAAAGCTTACCCATTACAAGGCCAAGTGAGCCCCGTAAATCACTCGATAAATGAATCTCAAACCACAAAAAGTTCCAAATTCAAATCCAACATAAGATGAACTTCACACAAAAGGTAGATAATTCCACCAAAGGGGCACTTTTCAAAAGAAAAGGAACCAGACGCTTGTTAACTTATTATGATCGTCTGTACAAACAGACACCTGATTAGATAACTCGCGTCTGCCCCGTGGAATCACTTAACAGTGAAGTTCACTTCTTCGGATAAAGCAAACTACTCGCAAAAAGAAGGGAACATGGACATGGAGACAATAACAGGGGACCATTAATGAGAAAACAACAAAGAGACATGGGCGATCTGATCAACAAAAGCCCTCCTCGGAGGCACAAGACCTCTTCGGAGGCGCAACTCTTCGGAGGAAAAAGATCTCTATGGAGGCACAAGCCCTCTTCGGAGGCACGCCAATAAATGGAAGCGCTCTTCTCAACAAAAAGGTTGGTGGAACCACTGAGGCACAAGGCCTTTGTTAACTAATTGCGATCGTTTGTGCGAACGAACATCCAATTAAATAACTTACGTCCGCCCTGTGGATCCATTTAACTGTGAGAAAGTAACTTCCATGCAATCAAATAAAGACCTCTCCGGAGGCACAAGACCTCTTCGGAGGCACAAGACCTCTCCGGAGGCATAAGACCTCTCCCGAGGCACCACAAGTCCTCTTACGAGGCACAAGCCTTCCCTAAAGGCACATACTGCCCTCTTTGGAGGCAGAAGACCTTCCCCAAGGCACACAAGACCTCTCCGGAGGCACAAGACCTCTCCGGAGGCACAAGACCTCTCCGGAGGCACAAGACCTCTTCGGAGGCATGTCCCAGAATGAAATACTCTTCTCAAACAACAAAGTGAACAGAACCACCGGAAAAGCACCTTCACAACATGAAGGCGCAGGGCCCTTGTTAATTGGCTATGATCGCTTGTACAAACGAACATTCAATCAAGTAACTTGCGCCCGCTCCGTAGTTCCATTCAACTGCGAGAAAGTAATTTCAAGCAAACGCGACAAATATAAAAGAAAAAAGAAAGCCCTCCTCAGAGGCACACTTCAACTCTCAAGGAAGATCTACTTGTTTATCTTGAAAAATTCTTCCCCAGAAATTGAAGTGCTAAGTAAAATCCTCTTTAGAGGCCTACTTTACCGTGTAGGAGAATTCACTTCTCAAAAATATGAAGTGACCATCTCCGAAGGTTAAAGCGTAAAAACTTCTCCAAAAACGAGACACGCTTCATTAAAGTAGAATAATTGTTTCCTCAAAAACGGAATAGTTATTCTCCAAAATAAGAGTACAAGTCTCGTCAAAGCAAAAAGATATTGCAATGCACTTGTGGTATAGGGGCAATATCGTACAATACAACTACATCAATAAAGGTAGTGTTCTAGCGACATACCACAAGCTCATTACAACATCATGCAGAAAAGATGTGGAATAAATGCATTCTCAAACACAAACAAAAAGTTTGTACAAGTAAAAAGAATCGTTTATTCTACACTAAAATAAGAAATAGATGCATTCTTACATACATAAGAATTTGACAAGTAAAAGAATTATTTTATTCAATACTGTGAAAATTCTTTACATATGCAGATCTCAAAAAAAGCAGGGACCGGTACCCGCACAATCTCCGGTCGACACAAGCAAAAAGCAAAATAAGAAAGGTAGAATCCAGCTTATCACCCCTTCTTCCCGCCACCTTTAGTACCCTTGCCCGGTTTGATGATTAGTTTCGGAATCCGGCATGGACGGGTCGGAGAAGAAGGAGAAGAAGGTGTGGCTGGATCTTCTTCTACTTTATCCTCTCCAGCTGAAGTGCTTTTCTTCTTCTTCCTTATGGCACGCTTCCCTTTCCTCTTCGAAGAAGACTCACTTCCCGGAGTAAGCAGCGTAGAAAGTTTCGTGTTATCATCAAGAGACTGCTCCAGAGTCTTCTCACTGTCCTCAAGATCTTCCGCCTTCTGCTCTTGAGAAGCGAGTGGATCCTCCAAGCCTTGAAGGGCTTCTATTTGCTCTTCCTGCGAACCCGGCTGGGAAGCAGGAGTGACTTGAAGGGTCGGAGGAGGAACAGTTGGAAGAGGGAAGCGTGTGCAGCGTTCGGTGCCTCCACTACAGAAGAAAAGAAGTTAAAATCAGTATTCTCCGAAAAAAGAGAAGATATTGGGTCATCAGAACTTAAGTAATAGACGAGAAATTCATCAAAGTCAGTTGAAGCAAACAAGTAATCCGCTTGACCCGGTTGAACTTTGAAGTTACCTGGAGAAGTTGGCTTTGTAGTGACGATCTCATAAGCTTGTGCTTCGGTGCTTTCTTCGTCTTCATCTCCGCCTTGTGCAGTTGTAATCTCAGTTATGATCTTAGCAGGAGGCGGGGAATGGGAACTGGAGCCTATAATGTCGACATCAGCTGAAACCGGAGTACGAACAGGGGCAGTAGGAAGTACTTCTTTTTCGGAACGCCTCTCTCCCGTCGTTTCGGCTCGTGCTTGGGCAAGTTGCTCTTTTCCCTTAACAAGTGCAGCACGGGCATTTTCATCTAAATAAGTTGCTTCAAGATCTGCTTCGGCATAACTGGCACCACCAAACATATCGATTATCGCCTCCCATACTTCAGCCAAGGTGACTTCATAATCCGGCCCCAAAAACGAGAGGCTCCCGCGCCCCAAGACGCTGTGGATATAAAAGTCAAATAAGGTAGAGCTGACTTTGGCCTTCGTTGCCTCATGCGACTGCTCAGCCGCTTCTTTTTCGGCAACGGCTGCAACTTGACCAGCAACAGCCTCATCACGCTCTTTCTCAACTTTAGAAAGTCGAGCCTTTAACAATTCGATCTCTATGTTCTGGGAGTTAACTATTTCCTACAGCTGAGCAGTATCTTTGCGATATTCTTCAGTAGTATGCTGCTCAGCCGCAAGTTTCATCTCAGTATCCCTTTGAGCAGCATGCGCATCCCGCACTTGTTTTTGAAACACTTCTTCTTTTTGAGACTGCGAAGCGGAAGAAGCGGCGAGATCTTCCTTGAGTTTTTTAACCTCGGACTCAAGTCTCGCATTGTCGTCAGCAATGCTCGCCATCTTTGCATCATGCTGCTTGTAGATTTTATCCCATTCCGTCTTGTCATTCTCCATTGTCAGCATGGCTTCAAGATTCATATGGTTAACTCTTTGAAGCTCGTCAACAAGTTTCTGCCATCCGGATATCCTCTCGATATCAAGCTTAACAGCATCAAGATTCCTAAGCATGGTCTGCTTATCAATGGGAACCGAGTCTAAGTCAAAGCGAACTCCTTTTAAGCACCAATTTGGGAATCGGCTTTGAAGTGTAGGAGGACCGTCCCCGACTTGATATTGAGGCCTGTTGATAATTGTTTGGATGTCAGACTTCTTGAGAGCTGGAGAACCAGATGGAATTTCTGCAGAGATAGGAGCATAAGACTTTTCAGAAATTGTAGACGCATCACTAGGCTTGACCCGCTTACTTGGATCTCCAGTAAGGTGACTCTTCCCTTTATCGTCATAAGACTTTCGCTTATGGGAATCATCGCCTTTATGAGAAGAGTCGTGTCGCTCATCCCTCCTCCCGTATTGATGTTCATAATCTCGCCTTTCTTGAGCCTTCCTAATAGCTCTTTCTTCATCTGTTTCCCTCGGGGCAGAGAGATAGCGCCTAAAATCATAAGTGTCGCGGCTTCCGTGACGCTGGAATTTATCATAGTATGAATAGCTTCGCCCCATCGGAGAACCTGAAATTGAAGAAAATTCAAGTCATAGAAATCTTCAAAGTAGAAAAGTTAGGTGAATGAAAGTGCTAAGCAGCCTAAGTGTGTGTGGCGTGCAAACTACGCGCGTCAGACTACAAACCACTCTTTGGTGTGGGAATGGTGACAACTTGTGTAACAGGCGTTGTAATTAGTTGTAAAGAGGAAGTCGCCTCGACAACAGGAGAAATAGCTTTTGAAGTGTCATCCTTGAATAGCTCCTGTGAAGTTATCATTAAATCACTCAACCATTCAAATATATCGTCACCATTATGCCCGGTGGCACTTTCCCTTTCGATTCCTACATCAACCGCCTTTCCAGAATGCTGGGAAGTCTCTTCTTCTTCGATGACGGGGGAAAGTTTTAGCTTGCTTGACGAACCCGCGACATCAATAGAGGCAGAACACTTCACTAGTGAAGCCTTAGTGGTAGGTTCTTGTGATATAGGTTCTTCGACAAAAGCTGGGGCATCAGACGCCTTTCCTGGAGAATCAAAAACTTCGTGAGGCTGAGTAGAGCGAGAAGGGTGAAGAAGTCCAAATTGGTGCAGAAATTCATCTTTTCACAAAAATTTAATGCTTCTCTCCTCAACCGGCACAACCATAAGCCTTTCGAAAGTTGACTTGTGGCTGGGTTCCCTGGAAGGGGGAGGAAGCGCTGAAAAGTAAAGATGAAGTTAGCACTTGACATTTCGGATTTTGGAAAACTCAAGGAATAGAAGAAGTAAAGATGAATAATCTTACTTCCTTCTCTCCAAATGGCATAAAACCCCGGAGGACAGCGGACGAAGAAAAATTGACTTAGAAACCCGTGAACACTATCCGAAAGGCCAATGATCAGTTTGCGGTTTCTAGCGCTTCGCACGACAGTGATGGAAGGATGATCTTTATTTCTGGCAAAAGAGCATAAGTAACAAATCTCATCGAAGCTTGGAAAACGGTCAAGTGTCCTCCTAAATAGCACACACAATCCCATCAGAATGGCGTAGCCATTAGGGTGTAGCTGGAAGGGGGAGATGGCTAGTCGACGAAGAAGATTCTGGAGAAAGTCATTGAAAGGGGGAATAGCCCCATTCAGGCACATTTGCCGGTTAACTGTGACAAAGCCAGGGGTGCCACATCAGCGGTGCTGCTTTTTTCAGGAAGAATGGCATCTGCTTCAGCGATACCAAGCTGGGTGCACAATTGCCGGAAAACCTTGTACGATAAAGTAGTTGAGACTCTTTCTGGAGGATTGACTAACGGGGCTGGAATAAGGGCGGCCTCTCCGGTTTGAACTACTACATCTTCTTGCTGAGAAGTCATTCTACACAAGCAACTGGTTATTTTCAAATGTGAAGGTGCACATTTCCTAGAAAGTGTGAAGTGTTGTGCAGAACTAATAAAAATAACAAGCAAATATAACTGGAGTTTAACTAATCGGCAATTGATCGATTATAAAATTTCAGGACTTGTTGATTTAAAATCCAGGTGCAGTATTAGTGAAAACCAGTCAGCTTTAATTGGCTGTTCTATCGTTGCTTTAATACTTTGCTTGAATTTGTTTTTGCAGCACTTCATTCACACAAGTCTATTTAAGTTAACTATCTTTTATTAATTGATCTGTCATTTGATGTGGGCAATCAGTGGCAGTATATTCATCCCAATTTTCTGTGGATGTTGTATTAAGCAGGTTGTTAGCTTACAAATTAAAGCAATCTGATAAAAAGAAAAAAATGCAACAAAGTTTAACAGGTTAAAGTCCAGACGATTCAGTATTCAGGCAGTTTACTTCAGCAATTCAAGTTAAAGTTCAAGTCGGAATTATGCTTCATGACAGTTCGAAGTGCTAACTCGTCCATGACCTAAAGAATGTGGGACGAGTTAAGTTAAATCGTTGGTTCTCCAAGTCATTGATTCTTTAAGTCGTGAGGCATAGTAAGGAGAAAAGGTCTCAAGTCAAAATGATACAACTGGCTTGTTCAAATTCGCCTAAGTCCTAGGTCGCTAAGGAGTTCAGTTAAATCGTTAAGTCCTAGGTCGCTGCCGACCTACGACCTACTTTAGGTCGTTCACAACTTAGCACCTATGTCGTTGAGAGTTAAGTCTCGTGGTTCTTGTTCAAATTGCCAAGGCCTTAGGTCGTTCATTTTTCCCCGATACATCAATTTGCCTAACTCCTAACCCATTAATCCGTTAACCTCTCCATCAACAAAAACCCTCATCTTCCCATGCCATTGAATCACCACAAATCCAATGCACTGCCATTCCATCACAAACCACGAATCAATTAACCTGAAGTACTGTAACCCATCGCCTTCTCTCAAATCGTCTAAAGCTACATCGAACCATTTCCAGTCCATCAACAATCGATGTAACGAGATCCGAGAAGAAACATGGCGTAAGGAGGTAGGTCAGAAATGGGGAAATGGAATTCGTGAATCAATGATAATCGAGGAATGTATAATAAGCGAATCCACTTACGTGATAAGAAAATGAGGATGATCGGCAACCGGCTGGTTTAAATCGTCTTAGGGAAGCTTGAGAATTCGTTAATGGCAGATTCAAACAGAAGAACAGATGAGGAGAAGGAGGAATGACTAAGCCATTTATATCCTGGGGCAGTAAAATGCGAATCGGCGCGTATGGTCTAGTTCCCTCGATAAGTCGCCTACGACCTAACAACTCATCAGAGCATGACTTAAGGAGATCGAAGCACACGACCTAAGACTTAGGCGTGTACTTCGAGGGGCAAATGTTAACCCTCTTTTGATTCGCGACCTAAAGAGCTGCCGACTTAGGAGTTGCCGACTTAAGAATTGCCGACTTAAGAGTTGCCGACCTAAGAGCTGCCACGACCTAAGAGAAATCGACGATTTAAGAAAGCTAACGGAAAAGGACTCGACAACTTAAGGCAGTTACCGACTCAACATGTGGACCGACTTAAGAAAACTAACGACCTAATTGCTGAAAGGAATTAGCGACCTAAGGAGTTAAAAGGACTTACGACCTAACGACTTAACAGGTTACGACCTAACTTCTCCAAAGAGTGCTAACGACCTAACTACAGAGACGACCTAACGACTTAATAAGTTGTGACCTACCGACCTAAGGAGATAACGACCTAAGTGGATGAACGACTTAACGAGCTAAAGCAAAGCGAAGTTATGTTCCATGCCGCATCTCCTAGGTCGCTGCCGACCTACGACTTATACTAAGTCGCACACGACCTATTAACTCGTTCAGAACAAACTCAATGCCGCATTATTTCACATGGTGGCCTCCTAACTCGTGGATGATCTGGGACTTGTAATATATTCCCAAACAAATAGGCGCATCTCTGGGAAGCAGCGCATCAAGCCTAGTGGGTCGGCCACGACCCAACTTAGGTCGGCCACGACCTACGACCCAGGCACAGGATTTCCCTATAAATACCAACCTAACTCCAACGTGAAGGGGACTTTTGGCCAATCATTCTCTGAAGTGCCATTACTCTGCAGAATTCTTAACTCATCCAACACTCAAAGAACTCCAAACATTCAAGACACTACAACAAGCTTCGGAAGAAATCTTCCACATCCGACGCGGATTCAACAAGTTTCATCATCGAAGTTTGAGCTACTAGTCTAGAGTGTTTTTGTGATCAAAGTGTATCGTATTTTGAAGTGCATTGTATCATCTTGTAACCAAAATCAGCAATAAAGGAATTCAAAGTGGACGTAGGCTCGATCTTAAGCCGAACCACTATAAATCGCTGTCTTTTACCGTTTTCTGCTATTCTACTGCTTATTTCTTATTCCCGTATCACGGGTGGTGCTTTCACAACTTTACTACACACACCGGGTGTTAGCGTTCAATTTTCAGCGTTAACACCTATTTTATGGTTTAAATATGTATTTCAAATCGATAATTTGAAATAGTTTATTTAGAACTGAATCGAATTGAAATTGATGATTTGATTAAATTTGAATTTTGAAATTCGAGTTGATTTGAATCGATTTGTGAAATTTGAGGAAGCTATTTTTATATAAAGTATTTTTAAACTATATCTAAAACTATTTTTATTTTACTTTATAAATTATTTTAATATAAACTATTTTAATATAAATCATTTTCAATATAAATTATTTTATTATAAACTATTTTAACTTATAACTATTTTATATAAACTATTTTATTTTATAAACCATTTTATTTTATATACTATTATTAATATCTAAACTATTTGAAGGAAAGTGTTATGATTTCCAAAGTTATGAATTTCAAAGTATTATGATTTCCAAAGTATTATTATTTCAAATTGTTTAGGTTTCGAAAGTATTATATCTTTGAAAGTACTATGATTTTGGAAGTGAATATTTTTGAAATGGAAATCATATCGTATTGATATGGATTTTCAAATGGAAATGATATTTTGGTTTTGAAGTATAAACTATTTTGAAATGACCGCGGTGTTATAATAACGTTTGGTTGTTAAAGAGACCGAGATTGGATATGGGCATACTCTCTGTCGATACCGAAAACCACTTTAACAACTGTGTACGTGGTGGAGATTCCAGAATGAAGTAGGATGGTGGCGACGATCCTATTGAAGTATGAACGTGGACCCGACTCCCGTGAGTTGGCTTAAGGTGGCTAAAACAGGAGCGATCTCGGGCCAATGAGGTAGCACCTCTGATCGGACACATTTCTTCGATACTATTCTATTACTTTGTGATTGATTTGGTGGACACCCTTCGATTTTGATTTGGGAGTGTGTTCCGAGGTGGGCGGTAGTGGCTGCTATGCGTTTCCACCAGCCCGTGTGCGTAATTGGTATATCTACCTTGGCATTGCCTCGTTGTGTCGTGTCACCTACCATATCGGGCTTTACTACGAGTTCTATTTGTGTCGTACCTATGGAGTATCTTCTCGTAGCCTCCCGATCAGGAGGTACGCAGGTACTGTATAGACTATTGGCACTATTATGTGTTAAGGTGGAAAATGTAAAGCCTTAACGCTATTTAAAAGTAAGTTTACTTTACTACAGACATATTATAATAGCGTATTACTACATAGTAGATAGTTAAACTGATCCTTAGAGGATGGTTATCCCAAACATCCTTTGAGTGACTTGTATTTCAGTTGATATTTCACTTGAGTTGGATTTATTGATATAAGAATGTTAATCCTGACTCGAGTGTTTTGTGTTTTGCTTTACGCTCGGGTCAGAGTGAGTGATACAGTATTTGAGACTCACATTTGGAGTTGGAGCTTCGCTTGGAGATCCAGCTATATCGTTTCTGCTATCAGTTATTCAGTTGATTCCAGAGATGTATTCAGATTTTGTATTTGACTATTGTATTGAGACATCTATGTATTCGTGACTTCTGTTGTATCTTGTTTAACTCTGTTATATATATATAGTAGCTTCATGAACTACTATTCTTTTGTTTCCGCTGCATTATTGTTATATTACTCTGTGTTTGTGATTCTGTGATTATTTATTTACTGTATATGCTGAGTTTTGCCAAATATAAATTAACAATCTGATATTTTGAGCAATTCAATTCCGTCATGTGTAGATGCGAATGGTTGAAAATTTCAAGTCGTTATAGTTGGTATCAGAGCCAGGTTTTAGGCAAAACTTAGCGTATAGAGTAAATTTAATTATGGGATCACTTTCGTTCGAGCTTGAATTCCTTCTTCTTTGTCTCGGTTTTCTTTGAATTTTGGAACGTTCCCTTCGGTTCCAAAGTCCATTCTTGTCTCCCCTATTCGTGCTTCTTGATTCTGGAGTATCCCATAACTCCACTTCGAATGATCTCTATAATAAATCGACGGTCTCGCCAATCTTTGAATAATTTGTACAGGGGTGAAACTATTTTACAATCGGTATTAATTCACCGGAGATTTCTGTATCCTCGGTTTACGATGCTGCTATCTTTTGCTATACCCGAATTCTATCTCTAGCGATCGAATGTCGATTTGCTCCAGAGTTCTACCTCGATCTTATTTTGAAGTCACGGTTGATCCAGTTAGGGTCACCCGCGATTTATATAAGTCTATCCATTTTTCTCTCTCTTTGTAATCTATTTATCTCCCTATTGAACTTATCCTCTAGCAGGGTCCCTCTAATTTGAATCCCTATCTTTGTTTTGAAATCTATTTTCTAGAATGATCGAGTGAGGGAGTGTAACTGTAATTAATATATAAATGTTTTATATATTGTGTTGTTTGAGTTGTTGATGTTGATTTGGATTTTCGATCGATTCGTCTAATCAACGCTATCGATAGGATTTTCAAAACACTTGAACAGAGCAAACTGACACAATATTATTTTTCAAATTTGGTAAATGAAATAAATTTGTATGATTATATTATAAATATAAAAGTAAAATTTTTTGGAATTTAAAAAGTTAATTAAATTGGTTGTTTGAAATGATAATATTTGATTATCATTTATTGTTCTATAATGAATTTATAAACATGGTTTATAAATTGATTTGGAATTGAAATGAATTTAAATTAAGAATTTGATAATTTAATTTCCAGTGATTTCAAGCTTTGGTTTTTAAATTTTTAAAATGTATATTATTGAAAGTATTTTCGAATAGAAACCATTTTCAAAGAATTTTAAAATGTTGAAATTGGTGCTCTTCTCTTTGTCGTTGGAAAATAATTTCGGTAATGGCGGTCGCATCATCGACATTCATTTTCGAGTTTCGAAGTGGAGAGACCATTCTGTAGCTTTGCTACGGTTTTGGTTTGGAAAAATATTTTGATTTGAATTTCTTAAGTATGACTATATATATATATATATATATGGGTATATTATTTTAAATTTAATTTGATTTCATATATATAGTATATACATAATTATCTCTTAAGAGTTTGAAATTAAACGGAAATTTAATTCTTAAAATTATGTTAAAGGATGTTTTCAATTATAAATAAAGCTGAATTTTGAATAAGTATTTAAACTTGAAATAATTGAATTGGATATTTTTATTTGTATAATATTAAATTGCATTTCAATATAACTTACCTAAATTATTCAGAAGTAAAAAAAATGTAATTGGATAATATACAATATAAGATGATTTTATAAAGAAAATTGAGTGTTTATAATAAATGTTATACACTTGATTTTGGATTATAAAAATATTAATTGAGATGAATAGAATAATAAGTTAATTGAATAATAGATGAAACAAATACATTTGTTTTGAAGGAATTAATAAATTGAAATTAGATCAACTTATGGAAATACTTTGAATTTAAAATCAATTATTGAATATAAATTAATTTAAATTGAAATTTATATGGTTTAAATTAATTTATATGGTTTAAATATATGTGATAAGATATATTAAGTGGAACAAACTTAATAATAATTTGGAATAAAAGAATTAAACTTTTTGAATAAAATATTAGTATAATATATGATTACACAAATTGATGATTTAGAAATTGTTAATTGAGGATGACTAGATAATTAGATAACGAATTTAGAAATAGATAGATTGATTTAACTTAAGTGAAATCAAATGGATTAAATCAATTATTGAAGATTAATTAATTTAAAATTTAAATTTATATGGTTTGAATTAATTATTTTATTTTGTTTTAGTCTAATTTTCTTTGGGGTTGTTTCTATTCTCCTCTCTCCTTCCTTTTCGGGGACGAAAAGTTTTGAGTGAGGGAGAGTGTAACGACCCGTAAATTTTAGATAATTTTATTTGTTTATTTATATATTTAATTGAAATTTTGTGAAACTTTAAAAAATAAAATTTTGAAATTTAAATTTGATATTTGGAATGCGTTTGTTTTAACATAGCAACTGGTAAATTTTCATCAGACAATTTGGAAGTTTATTTTCTAGTGTAAATTTATTTCAATTCAAATCAGCTAAAAATTGACGATAACAAAATGTTTTCCAAACCTGAATATTTTTCTATAGAAAATTTGTAAATCATCTTCTTAGTGAAACATCATATTTTATTTTCTAAATTTTGACTTTTATTGCTCCGTCGATCATATTTTCGGCAAAATAGCAGCATTTTGGTACCGATGTCGATTTTGATCGGAGGATCATACCACTGATATTTGTATACCGTTTTGATCGATTTGTCATGCTGATCTCTGCGGAATATTCAATTCTGTGTTTCGGAGTTCGGTGTATGGTGCAGTCTGCGAAACGATTGACCGTACCAGTATCCGTTTTGAAACTTTTGATTTTTCCTTCTGTCCATTTAATATCCACCGTATAATACCAATAGTCATTGCTTTTCATATTCCCAGAAATTTAAACATTGACTATTACTCTACCCACTGATTCAATTTTATTTGCTTTTTACCCATCTTTACATTTCTCTATCATTTCCATTTTTAAAAGAAAAAAAGGGAAACAAACGGCCATTTTCGTTTTTCCCATTTCGCCTGTAGCCTCTTCCCACTGCAACTCCTTCTACCTCCTTTCTCTATCCCGCGCGTTCCCCTCACCTAACAACCACGCTCGGCCCCAAGCACCGGACTTCCTCCTTCCCTGATGCGACAACCACCGGCCTTCAAACCATCCTGACCTCACCTGCTTCTTCTCACCATCAAGCGACCAGTACTTTCCTCTTTTCCAGCCGTGAGACCCCACACAGCCCCGCACCCTTCGGCCTTCCGCCTTCGTGCCGAACCTCCCAACTGCTGTCGTCTACCTGTCCTCTTTCCTTGCTCCTAAGCCACAAATTTCTGATGGTGCATGTGAGTATATAGTCACATATATATATTAGTTTACGTATTGTTATAGATATGTATGTATAAGTTTTTATAAGCTTGCAAATCTGTTAGTTATATATCAGTTTATATAAGTTTATAAATATCAATTTGTTATGATATATGTTTTATACAAGTAATATATATGTTTCGGTTAGTATATGTAAGTTATATAGCTTTAATTTAAAAGTATATAGGTTATATGAGTATATAAAGTATGCATGTACATATTTTAGTCTATATAAAGATTTTATTTATGGTTAGAATTTATGTTAGTCTATATATTTATACTGTAGTGGTATATTTTACTCAATCTGTAGCTACTTTGTTTTGTCTTTTCAATGCATGTATATGTTCGACTACGTATACTATATTTGTATATTGATTTTCAAATTTTAATACAGTTTTATATATATAGTGTGACAGCACTATATATTGTTTAAAACAGTTTTAATATATATAGTATAGTGTTTGTATATATTAGTTTATATAAACCATTATAACTAATGTTTACAATATGTTTACATATATAATCATACTTTTACATATGTATATATAAGCTTATATATCGTGAATGCAATTTATGTTACAGTGTATATATTTAAGTGTATATATAAGTTGATGAATTTTGTTTGAGTAGGTAAAGAAATAAGTTACATAGGTTATATAAATTGTTTGTATACATATATATTAGCTTATACACAAAGTCGTACGTGCATATTTCATATAATATTAAATGTTGTGCATATTGGTTTTTAGTCAGGTTGAGAATCTGTTGAGAAGGATATTGATATTTGTTCATATGACTTATAATTTATATTTTTCAGTATATAAGTTATATATATATAATTCTATGCATACCTCTGTTTTTCTGTAAGACAAGGAAATATGTTTGTGTATCTATTTGTTTTGTATAAGTGGTCTGTTTTGATTAGTATATTTATGTATATTATTTTTATGAGTTCCAAAAATTTATATGGGTTAAGAAATAATATAATAAGATAATATATATATTTCGTCTCTGTCTACAACAAGCAGTTTCTAATTTATTTTCATCAATTCCTTATATATCAGCTTGTCCATCAAATTCGGGTCCATCTAGCTTTGCTTTGTAATTCGTGCTTGGATTCGAAACTCATTCCGTCGTCAAAATTCTTCTAGCCTCGAAAGGTAAGCAATCACTCACGATTAACGTTCTTTTATTTATTAAATTTGATTTC